>JAAAKG020135804.1:0-13407 GCA_010014905.2 Druon quercuslanigerum | reverse complement strand
AAGATACAAGGGTCATGAGGGGTTCTGAATGCAATACCGATCATTACTTTCTGATCTCCAAAATTAACTTAGGTCGGGAATGCAGAAAAAAGAGAACCCAGAAAACAAAACAAACGCGAATAAAAATTAAAATCCTACAGAAACCGGATGTGCGAATAGATTTCCAAAATAAGATAATCGAAAGCATAGGTAAGGCAGCTTGGGAAGCGATTATACGGAATAAAGATATAGAAGGCGAATGGACTATGTTCCGGGATATCTTTGTTAGATGTGCGATCAAAGTGTGTAGTACCGCGGTTTTAGGAAGAAAGTCTGATGATGCATGGTGGAATGATGAAATTGCGGCTGCTCAAAAAACAAAGAAAGTAGCATACAGGAGAACGTTGAACATAACAGGTCTTTGCGATGAGGAAATAACTAGACGTATAAATGAATACAGACGCAAAAAGAGGATACTCAAGCGATTAATTAGAGAAAGCAAAGATAAAATTAGAGCAGAAGAAGAGAAGAAAATACAAAATGACTTTGAAGGATGCAAGAAACTACTTTATAAAGCAATGAAGGGATTTAAAAGTACAGGATTTTTCAACGTGAGAAATGGTGAAGGGGAAATGCGATATGAGGCAGGCGGGGTTAGTTTTGATTTCAGAGCCTGCATGAAAAAATGCATGGACTTTAAAGAAGCTAGAGAAGTATGTCAGGAAAGAAAAGTATGGCGGAAAATAGTTAATAAGAAGAGTGTCAGTAGAGTGAATAACGCCTGAAACAAAAGACCTTGGATACTAATGGACCCAAGTGGGGAACCTAACATGACGATTTTGTGAGGAACTTTACTTGGGGTGATTGCTAGAGAGATTGATCAGCAACCTGGGTCGGAGCAGTGTTGCGGAATGAACGTGATGTTTAAATAAATAACACGAGAATTCTAGATCAATCTAAAAATTGTATAACCCCTTCCTTACACTACTCCTCTCCCCACCGAGTGAGTCACGCCTACTCCGAAAGGGAAACGGCTTAATGGTGTAATAATAATAATAATAATAATATCGCTGTAAAACCACTTGGCTTAATTCCGATTAGATGTGGTTGGCCACATGTTCTTTTTTATGCAGACGTGGCATTTTACCATTTGGGGTTCTATATAAGAATCGACAATTTTGAAAATATTTTTTTTTTGCTTAGCTTATATTTTTTTGTGTAGAACTATATCTTATATACATATAAAAAACCATTCGAACTAGAAGCGATTGGCCACATGTTACTTTTCCTGAACTCGTGGCATTAGCCCATATGGGAATATATATATGTGAATCCACATCAATTCCTATATAAAGTTGAATGATTAAATTTGGACACGAAATAGTATAGTAATTTATGTGGAACCCCATATAAGGTCGTATGTGGGAACCTATGCGAGTAAACATGTGGTATCGTATAAATATTAGTAGATACGTGACACGTGTCATGTCAGAAGCTCTGAAATACAAAGAATTTAAAAAATCCTTTTTCTTATTTTTCAGCCTGTAGTTATCACGAAGGCCTATATCGCATCCAAATAAGACAATTTTGGTTCCATTCGGATTAGAAGTTGCTGTCCATATGTCACCTCTTCAGAAGACGTGGCATTATGACGTACTGATCAGTGTTTTTCTTACACAGATAGGTACATTTTTAAAGAATACGAATGAAAATTGATTTTTTTTCGAGCACATCGAATATTATTTCACTTACCTAAATCATCATCAGATGCAAGCACCATTTTTTGCGAAAAAACCGCAAAAAGTATTAGGACACTGACATTGAATATTACTCCCATGTTTAAAAAAAACTGTGTCATTGCTGCACCAAACATAGCGTGAAGGGCAAGGTAATGCCTATTTTATAAAGAAAGCTTGTTTGCACTATTATAAAATTCAATGCTTAGTTGAGTTCACATTAAAATATAACTTATGTTATACATGTAGCGATATTGTATAAATAAGGCTTTAAACTGACTAACGTAATGGATGCTAGCAAAAATATTCTTATGATTTCTCATTTGTTCAAACTGTGCTCATCAGTTTATTTTTTTATCTATCATATCATGATAATTTTTTATTTATTGCAAATAATTATACTCTTATTGTATTTTACGGGATACGTCATTCGTTAAATATATTTGGCAATCGAAAACATAAAAATGATAGCTTTTAAATATATAATTTTGATAAAATTTGAAAAGCCTGTATTCCTCTATAACTCAACATTGGATGTGTAAAAACGTAAGTAAATTTTTCTGTATTGGAGGTAAAAAATCATAACGCTCCCTATCCGGGTCCGACACGTTTTAATATCGCAAAAAATAGAAAATAAGGTTTTTGTTTTATTGACACTAGCAAAGACTGAACATGCACAAAATCCCTATAATATTTTGATCCATACACTCAAATACTTTTTTAAAAGTTATGACAAAAGAAAGAAAAAGAACAAGTTTTTTGGATTGTACTATCTGCACATATTTTGAAAGACATATAAATATTTCGTGCTTGAAATTTCATTAGCTTTTGTAAAAGAAAAATACTATTATTTAGTTAACATAAAAAAAATAGTTTGACTAAAAATAGTGCACTCTACCAAATTTTGTGTATGTTTGCAAAGAAATGGTATGCTCCTTCGATTAAAGCTGAAGAATTATAAAACACTGTTTTATATTTTCATTTTAATTGTAACAAATGTTAATCTTTTTAATTTAAAAAATCTGCCCACTGCGCGGGAACGTACACATAGGGCTCTCCGCGCACGACTTTATTTTTTCAATTTTAATTTTTAATTTTTAATCTTGTTTTTTACGATTAAAAGAAAATCTACTCTTTCTGTCTCGAAATAATTCATAAAATATTCTTAGATCCTTTTTGGGCAAAGAAATTTGGTCTATTAATTTTTTTTTTGTACCTTGTGTCCATTTCCAAAAAAATTTATTTTCATTTTGTAATTTTTAATTTTATTTTTTACGACTAAAGCAAAAACTACGCGCCATATCAAACACTTACTTGTTGAATATTTGTATTATTTTTTATCCGACCAAAATGGAAACTTGATTCATTTCATTTTTTGTTGCAATCAACATTTGAATTTTCTTTTGACTTTTTCCCATATCAAGGTTTGTTTGGTTTTAAATTTTCAATTTGGTTTGGTTTTTTGATTATGAAAATGCTATTTCTTTAATAATTTTAATTTGTTCAAAAAAGTAGTGGAGATAAAGTGTTCATAATTTTGTGTACGATAAATCGCTGTGTGGTCCCAAAAATTTTGACAGCCTCGAACTTTTTGAATTATTGTGAAAAATGGGTGGATAACGAAATATATCTTTATTTTTCATCTCTTAAACTGTATACCAAAGCACAATTTAATCCGACCAGTCTTTTGAAAGTTATCCGTTATACAGACGACAACATCAACAAAAACGTTGACATCGGACAGACAGACAGAAAACGACGTCAAAACATTTTTTTTCTGATTTAGGGGGCCTTAAAACGTCGACATTTAATGAAAACTGCAAAAGTCATTTTTTGCACAAAACTAATTCCTTCAAATTGTTTTTGTTTTTAAAAATCTAATTTTTCAACAAGTTGTAGCATCCCCTTTTAAGGACCAACTTGAAGGACTTCCAAATACTTTTACAAAAATTAAAACTATTTTAAATGTGCAAAAGAACAAGTTGAAATTTATTCAGATTTTTTTTGAAGAAAAATACCATTTTTTGACATGACAATAATAACTCGGTTCGAAAATTGTGAACTTGGAAACTAAGGAATTTTTTATTGGTGTGTTTGCTAAGGAATATCATGTTTCTTGAGTTCAATCTGAAGAAGTTTCAAGTGTGCGCTTACATGTTTTAAAAATAATTTGCATTTAACAAAATCGAAAAAACTTTAATTTTTGCACGCAACATAATGTTTTGTTTCATATGTAATTTTTAAAAATTTTGTTTAATTTAAATTTGCACACCTAAACACAAAAGATATTATAAAATTATTCAAAAATTTTAAGAGCCTACTACACTCAGGCAAATAAAACTTTTATTTACTATATGAATTTGCTGCTAAAAAAATAAGTTTCTTTGGCCCACTGTACTGCATAATATATCAGTAATCCGTTGAATATTTATATTTTGGTGTTGCAAATTCTTATTGAAGTGTTTAAAACTCAAATGAAATTTCTTTTGGTTACAAATTTCATTTTTTTAAAAATGCTTTTCTTCGGTTTGCAAATTTATTCGCTTTGCTTAAGAATGCAACATTTTGTTTGAAAATATACCTAATTCATTGAGAGTTTGTAGATTTGGTTAAGAATTGGTCTCTTGGGTAGAAAATGTATTTTTGGGTTGATAATTTAACTATTTGGTTGAACATTCATTTTTTGGACTTGATACATATTCTCATTTTGAGAAACAATTTCTTATTTGTTTTGGTAAGCAGCGTAATTTTATTAACTCATTCTGTAAACAATTTGCTTTTGAATAAGGAGCAACAACTTCAACTTAATCATAACCAAATGCCCAGCCTTAAAATCACGATTTTTGAGCAATTTTTATTTTTTTGAGGTAAAATGAAATTGATAAGATATCACTGGATAAAAAAAGTCAAAAAGAAGGTCCAGTTTATATTTAAAGGAATGAAAACTAATCTTCGCAAGTCAGCTGTGATTTTCAAAAATAACTATTTTAATCTACTTAATGCATTTAAAATATTGGAAAATTGTGATTTTTTACTTGTAAAACTAGATAGGTGGGTCCATATTTGAGAATAGAGTTAGCTTTGCTCATGTCAAATATAAATTTAAATGCTCTTGACTATGCCTGGCTTTCATTAAATCATAACATCTTACATTGTTGTTTTTTCTATTACGCAGATAAATGTAACATTTCTTATCATTGCTCTTCAACTGAAACTCCTTCGAATTTATCAAATTACCCAATTAGCATTGAGCAAGAGCGAACGAAATGCTTTTGAGATTTGTGTAGCATGCACGTTTCTAGTTGAAAATTATATAATTTTTTTGCTTTAAATTATTTTTTTTTCTTGAAAATGTAACTATTATATCTTTGGTAAAAAATTGATTGTTTTCAGTTAATAAACATGTGTTTCCTTAAAAATAGTTCCTTCTTGGTTCATCAGTTTAATTAAAAAGGCGACTCTTTAGATAAAAATTAATTTTTCAAAATGGATATTTAATTATTTAATTTTGAGGTAATGATGTTTTTTGTCTACTACGGTATTTAATTAATTAATTATGATGTTAAATTTTGCTGATTACTGGTCAAAATAATTTTCTGAAGAAACGATTGGTTAACGCTCCACTCGTGCAAAGTGGCGTTCGCGGTTTAAATCCGGACCATGGCATATTTTTTCTCGTTTCTTCAGAAAATAATTTTGACCAGTCATCAGAAAAATTTAACATCAGAATTAATTATTTAATGTTTGGTTGACAATGCATCTTTTTGAGTTGCAAATTCATGCCTTTTAACGAAAATTCATATTTTTTGAAAGATGTTAATCTTTTTTGTTAAAAATTCACCTTCTTGGTTAAAAATTCAAATATTCCCGTTAAAGATTGATCGTTTTATTTGCAAAATCAACTGCCTTGTTTAAAATTCAACTATTCCAGGTGAAGATTCATAATCTTGGTTACAGATTCATTATTTTAGTTCAAAATTACTTTTTTTACTGGCATCTTAACTGTTCCATTGTTCGCTGAAAATTTGTCTTTTTTAGTTGAACATTCAACGAACTGATTAATAATTCTAATTCAGTTCTGGATGATGATTGCCGCTATACGATTTTTCGTCGTATTGTCAAGTTACTGTTGTGATGTTTTATTTTATTTAAATTTTGATTTAAAACAAACTCAAGATCATGATTAAATAAAATTTTTTCCCCACTCAAGACACCAGAAAATTTCCTGTAATAGGCCTGAATGTTTTTGGCTTGAATTCAAAAATTATTTTAATTTAATTCTTTTAAATTTAATTTTATATTTCCAAATTTATTGGTTCCTTTTCCACTGTGATGTAAAGACTTTTTTCGTAGCACTCTTCGACTTCGACGAAACCAACGTAGACTGTACAATTTTATTTTATTATCTATAGGACTCCCACTTGATTCTACTTTTAATCAAATTCATACTTCTAAACGTTAAAAACATTTTTGTAATTTAGGCTTGTATCTCGTTTTTCTTAGAGCAATGAAAACATAATATAATCATAAAAATAAATAAAATACAATAAAAACTTAGAGCAATAAAAGTTCGTTAGTTGTTGACAATTTCCGTACTAATAAAAGTATACGCACATGCAGGCTCACTATTATTCCTCATTCCAAACTACAGTTTAAAACAACCTGAAGTAAGTAACATTTTTTTAGACGCGTGCAAAACATACAATCAAAATGAAATTCAGATTTAGAAATTCTATAAACTACAGAGTGGGTTCGTATTAAAAAATTCTAAGGCTCTCTCAACATATTAAACTTGTGAACCTTCGAACTCGATTTATTTAATAATTATATTGTTAAATCCTTATAATCCTAAAATCATCATAAAGTCATATTTCAACACCTCGCGCCATTTAGAAGTTTCTACAGCTAGTGGGAGATATAGATTTTAAAGGACAATCAAAAGATGTTACAAAACGTAAAATAAATTTTCTTCAAATAAAATCTTTGAAAATCTCTAAAACAAAAATCCAGTTATCAGAACAATGCGATACAGAGCATAATGACTGCAGGATATACCATTAAACTGAGCACCACAACCATAAAATATACAGCTTCTGTTCAATGGAATCGTATGGTCATCGTTGGGTCATGTTTGGAAATCAAATTATTTCATTCGGACAGAAAATCTAAAAAAGAAATTGACTTTTAAAAGCTGAAGTGCTTACTTCTGTTAAATCTACAAGTTTATCATTTTCTTATAGCGCGTACATGGATGCAACCCACTTGACTTAGGAAAAACCAAGCGACAATTGTTTATATAAATAATCCAATGCATAACTGGAACTCTTCTGATTTGATTTGAAGGCGTACCAATGTATGGTAAATGCACTATCGTTGATAAAGTAGAGACCGTACGGTAACTAAAATTGCAATGCTAAATGAGGGTACAGAAACCACTAGGACGCAGGCCTCCGGGGAACGGATGATGGAAGATTCGCACTATCGTCTATAAGAAGGACCCAACTGCTCTTGAAGTTTAAAGCTGGAAGATAGTTCGCGAGCAGTGTTACGGGTTTTATAGAGGGTTTTGTTTCAAGTTGACATGCATAGACGCGTCAGGAATAGGCATTCACATATGGATACGAAAAAATGTATTTTAGAAATGTGCGAGACAAGGCCACGTATCATCAACCTAATAATGTATAACATGCAGGGCACAAGGAAATATACACATAAATAGTCAGACACCATGTAATAGAGCGGATGTATTACTCAACTACAAGTTAAATAAGTATAAGGAAGAATGACTATATACAAAGTTCATTCAAATGGTTCCGAGAAAAAGAAAAGTGTGCGCAATGTGCACACCCCATTCTCTGACACAAGAGAAAAAAGTGCAACATGTTTTAGCGGCAACAGCCTTTGTTTAATGGGCTGATCACAGCCCTACTTTTAAGAAGAGCATTGTAACACATTACACATTTTTTAAGCACTTACGCCAAGTTAAAAGAAAAACTTATTTGCGGATCTTTGTTCCATTACAAAAATTGTGACAAACTAAAAAATCTTAATAATAAGTTCAAACGTACATTCGACTCAAGCCACTGAGGTGATTGCGATGAACACTAAGTGCGTTAGACTCAGAATAAAGAAGAGAGTAAGTATTCCATGCACAGACTTAACCCTTACCAATTGTCTTGTTTTTCAAGCAGTCGCCCTGGCAACTACGATCTACGAATAGCTCTGAACCAGTCGCGTACTTAAAATCTTCATGAACTATGTAACGAATAATCGACTTATGAACAAAGCCCTTTCAGTTTCGGTCTGCGACAGAGTACCACCGCTGCCCTGCAACATATCGGAGATTCAAGGTGTGGCAATTAAGTAATGCGACTGATTCCATAAAAACCGTATATTTAACAATTATTCTACATATCTACCATCCCCTTTAAAGTAGTAGTACTTCAAAGTAGATTTACGGTTTGCCCCGAGTGAAGAAATTCTTTGTGGGCGATTACACGGCTATCAAAAAAGGTAATGATCATCGTTTTCACCCACTTGCTCATGCGAGCTTTTCTCGGGCGGGGGGCGTGCGGAGACAGACATTGTGAGCGTTGACGTTTGGTTTCCGGGTCGTATTGGAAAAACCAGTTTAATCGCCTGTTATAACTCGATCAAGCAGCGTAGGATCGTTTTCCACTTGTTCCAAACAGTCTTCTGCGACGGTCATTCGATGCTGCTTTTGGTACTCAGAAAGGTTCTTTTGAACCATCTTCGCGCACACCTTTTTCATCCCAGAATCATCGGTTAAAATTTCTCTGACTGTTTTACGGTTCATACCCAGTTCCGTGGCCAACATTCGAACTGTTAAACGCCGATCTTGATGGATCACGGCGCGCACACGCTGCGCTTTCGCGGCAGTCCGCCCCTCGTCTGGTCTCCGTTCCGCGCCTCGTCTTTCACGCTTTCACGCCCCTCCTTAAACTCTTTATGCCATCGAAACACCTGGGCAGGACTAAGAGCACTATCACCATGCACCTTTAAAATTTTAGCGTATGTTTCCAAAGCTGTTTCGCCCTATCTGGCGCAAAATTTTATTGCTCTAGATTTCGTTTCTCCATTTTCTTGACGAGCACCACCAACATACGTCTACTCAACACAAAACAGCAGGCAAACTAAACAAGCTAGAGCGATGGTAAATATATCAATAGAGAGGGGAAGGATGACGGGGATGGGGAAGGAAATTTTCAGGTCGCAGGTTGACCAAAAGCGCGGCAATAAAATCAGTCTCATTACCTAATTGTCACACCTCGTACAATCAAAAAGCCAAACTGAGTTACTCTCCGTATAAAGTCCGTTTGTTATGCATTCGTGAAATGAATTAAGGAGTGGATTTGATCGCTATGAATTATGTGCATCGATCTACAAGTAAAAAGTGATCGTGCATTCTTTCACTAATATAATTCAGTTACTTCTGTTCAATCGTGCAAGTATATTCATTTAAAAAATCCGGTAAAGTTACGTAGCTGCTCTGCAAGGTATGAGTGATACAATCCACAAGCCAATCTTTCTTGCCCTTTTTAGAATAGTAAGGTAATTGTAAATTATTACTTATGTAACTGTTTATCTCTTTTTTATTTCCCTAATAAATCATATGTTAGCTTAACTATAAGTATCTCATTTTTTTCTAGCATTTTATTAATGCGATCCGCATAGGATTGTAAGTGACCAAAAATTCACAATAAAATAATTGGTCAGGGCTTAAGAACCTTATATGATCAGCAACACTGATCCTTCTCTTTTATACTATTTGCAAACTACACTCCCTTTTGGTCAGGGGCGTGACACTTTATGCATCACAACAAAGTTTAATTTTTTTCAACAATTCCTTAAATATAAGATAATTAGTCAAGCATTCTGACAAAGGAATTTGTTGGCAAATTCAAGATTTTAGAAGACATGCATATTTTAAGGTTTTTTGGCTCCTATGAAGCAGGGCTGGAGATCTCCTTTTCAGACAAAAAATAAATTCCTAGTAATTTTAATAAAATATAAAAACGCTCTTAGACGATTCTTAGTCGCTATTAGATGATGTTACGCACACAGGAAAGGTAGAATTAAAATGTTGGAAACATGTCTGAGATTGAAACAGAAAGCGAAATGGTCGGTCTGCCGTTTAAGTACTAAAATAAAATAATAATTTAGGACAAGGAGAATAATCCCTGATGTCACATTTTTCAATTGTACTATTAAAATATTTCGCTAATTTAATATTTGCATAATATATACTTGTATATTGTTAAAAATGGTTGAACTTGTTATTTATAATTTTGATGTTAGTTTTCTAGTCTACATGGTCTGTAATCAACATTTTTTTAATATTGATTTAAAATGGAGAAAAAATTCTCTCTAGCTCTACTCTAAGTCGACTTTCCTATATTTTATTTTTAAGCGGGGTAGCACCATCACTCTCGGGCTGAGAGTTGTCCCTGTTTTTAAAAATGTTCCCTTAAGTGGGTCACATTGAAATAATTTGGTGATAAGATTTTTTTCCCGATCGCTGCTTTTATTGTTATTATTTTTTTCTTGAATCCAAAGCATAACAAGAATACATAACGAGCAAAACAATGGGGGCACGTTCTACAATGGGTGAAACACTTGTCACCTTTCTTTCAAATTCATTTTTATGAGAAACGTAAAATATATCTGTCTCTCAAAAAGGAGAATCACAACCTTCCTAGACAATTCCTCCTTTTTGTTTTGAGATTCGAAAGGGGTAATTTCTTCAGATGGACAAAAGTCTGAGTATCTCCAGCCCTGGCAGGTTTCCCACGTTATTGCCTTCCTCCTATCGGCAAAAGATTTTAATTTTTCAATTTTTCCCGAGTCGGACAGATAAAAGTCTGGGTAGTTCCGGCCTGCTCCAGGTTGCCCAAGTGACTGTCAAAATTACTTCTATCTGATGCACCTCATCAGTTCATAGTTGCGGTGATTCATGTAGAGATATTTGCTAATTTGCAGAATTTTTGTTAGGAAGGCAGGGATGTACTGTTGACTTTCAATTTCATTTCTAAATGAGCAAAATTCGCTTTTCTAAATTCCTTCTCTCAGTTTTTTGGCACCTTTGAGACAGGAACTTCGTCAGTACTTTACGGAAGCAAGGTGTTAATAAGTCTTTTATGTTTCGAAAAGAAATTTTCAATTTGCATCAGAATAAATGCAAGTTGGAGTTTTTAACTTTAAATTAAGTATATATTAATTCCTATCTTCTGATTGCATGGGAACACTAGCATTTCAGCATTATAATGCTTTGTTCAGAGGACACGTGGTGTTGTTTTGAGATTTCCCAGGCGCTCTTACAGTAAAACTACGGTGGAAGTTTCTAGAATCAAAGCGAGACCGATTTATGGAAGAATAACCTTTTTGGCTCCTTTTCTTTAAAGTTATTCAGGTTTAAGAATTTGCATTTAAAATTGATAAGAGTTCTACGTTTTAAAAACGATTTTATGCTTGATATTGTCTAACGATATAGGTTCAAATATTATTTTTTATATATTTATGATCATGAATATTTATTTAATAATTATGAACAATTCTTTTTCACGCTTAACCTTGATTCCTGAATTTAGATAAAAATTTCCTTTTAATTTTTCTAATTTTACTTAATTCTTATATGTTTGTTACGACCTTTCAAGCTCATGAAATTAATTATGAGTCTTGAATTGTTCGATTTTAATTTGTTCTGTTCAGAAAATTAGTGTCGAGTACATACTTCGATACCTACCTCTTTCCTACTATTTTAGCTTTATAGTGAAACAAAGCTTGAGCTTCTATAAATGTCCATTTGTTTTATTTTCAAAAATTAATAAAAAACTACCTTTTGGGAATTTTATTAATTTCTAAGTCTATGATTTTACACGTAAAAAATTAAAAACACTTATAAGAAGCCAATTCCTACCCACATTTTCTTTGATCTCACTGTATCAGTTCCTGTATAGAACGGGTTGCCAATACAAATTAGATCGTTGGATAATTTACCAAGTCATGAATATTAGGTCGCGTTCCCATAAGAATGAGTTGCACGAGGATGAACGGGTAACCCTCCAGTGTCACCCCTGAGTCTCAGAGCGGGACGGATCAGGAGAGTGGGAGAGGCCGAGAATAGTTCATAAAAAAATTATGATGCTTTTCTTACATTTCTTTTGATGCTGCTTCTAGATACCCTTAAGTGGTGATCAAGATCAGGTGAACGATCGATCGCTTTTAGGAGTCGAGAGCCAAAAGTGTCTCTGTATCTTTTGCTCTTTTAACCTCTTTTAAGAATGGTTGCGCATGCAACAACATCTGTTTCACGTAGCGGTACTTGTGACCTATATAACTCTTTCTCTCAGCAATGCGCAAGTCATCCAGTAGCGTATTTATTTCCTGTTTCGCCCGCTCTTGGATCTATATTATGAAGATAAATCAATTTTATATACTGAACCGTTTCAAGTTGTTTATTTGCAGTTACCAACCCCAGTAGGCTGGCAACGTCTGACACGGGTGAAGCCACACGGAGGGCGAGAGTCGGCCAGAATAGTTCTGTGCACCAGCAGCAGGCTGCGCAGAATTCTCTCTCCCGGAGTATGCCGCAACCGAAGAGGGTATAAGAAGGCGGGTGAGAAGTGAATTGGCAGTCTTGAGTAGCCGTACGTTTTAAGGCTCTGGAAGGATAACGGTCTGTAGTTTTTGGATCTAGATACGCAGTTTCAGGTTAAAAATATTTTTCCTTTTTGTTTCCTTGTTTCTGTATGCTGTTACAGGCCCCAAGACATTTATCGGTGCACACGAATTCGTTCCCGCGGGCAAAAATGACTCTCGGTAACACTCGAATTCGTTCCCGGTTCGACCCAACGCCCCTCTGTCCCTTTTCTCTTCGTGTACCCCCACCACCACTAACTAGACTCACGAGTTCGCTCCGAAGCTTTCTCAAGAACTTTCTGTTAAAGTTTCCATGCATTTTTCCTTCACACTTTTTCCTTGCTTAGGACTGGCAGCTTGAAGCGTCAACACTTTTTTCATTACTGACGTGTTTAAAAAAAGTGGAAAATATTTTCCGGGCCCTAAAATCATATGCAAGTTATAATTGAGGACATTTTTTAATTCGCGTCAAAGAATTAAAGTTTACCTGCTAGAAATTTACGTGAGACTTGACGAACGAAATCAAATCTCCTAATTTTTTCGCTTTTGAGAAGGAATATTTTTTCTGACAGAAAGTTTTCTTTCTCTATAATTTCTCTCCTTCTTTCTCCAGTGCTTCTCATTTTTATATAAACTTCAGATTAAACATCTTTTAACCCTTCAACGAATAAAAATACATTTGGTTTGTTAGAAAAATTTGCGTTAAACCATTTGTAGTACGCGTGGTTGTGGGTGAAAACTCAACCCAAACATGAGGTAGAAAATTTGAATTTTTCTCTATATATTTCTCTAAAATATAATCACAAAATTGGTAAACTCTTTCATCATTTGGTAAAATTTACATAAGGTCGTCAGTAAAACAATCTTCTTCGTCTGATGGGTCTAGAAATGCAAGGGAAAAAAAGTTTCTTAACAAATTTCCGATTTCTGAATTTTCTTTTTTATATTCTAGACCTAATCCAAATTCTTGAATTTTTCTCCACCAACATTGACCCAAATGGAAGCGACATCCTTTTATTTCTGTAGTGGGAAG
>JAAAKG020135803.1:0-13408 GCA_010014905.2 Druon quercuslanigerum | reverse complement strand
ACACTTCATGAATATCTAAATAATAAATGCACAATTATTATGAACGTATGACCGAAAAAACATTTATTAAATCACATCTTTTTCTTCTGGCATTACCTGAGAAATATTTAGGTGCAGTAACTACCTCTAGACTTTCTCCGCTTCTGTTCCTGAGACTCATCTGCATAACAGAAAGATACTTGAAACAGAGATTGTTACTTTCTCTATCATTTCGCACCGTTTCCGGCTTATTGCCACCTAAGGAGCCTTCCACTTTCAGCGGCGGGTTAAAGGAGAGTCCCTAAACGAGCCCCTCATTGCTTTTAGTTTGCTTTTTTTGCGCGATTCTAGCATAGTCTCGTGAGAAGCTAGGGAAGCAAGAATTCCCCAAAGTCTCCGTTAAGACACCACCTTTGAGACCCCTGACTGTCCGCCTTTAGCGCGAGTGGCAGGCCCGGGTTTTCGAGGATTTGTTGATCCTGGTGCCATTCAGCCTTTGAAACTGCGATCACATCGTGGCTTTGAAGCATGCGAACTCGCGTCCTAGATATGCCATGAAACTTTGCTATTACCTCCCGAAAGGACCGCTCCTTAATTTAGATCCCACCGACTAGAGTCTGTCAGATGATAGTTTTAATTGATATTTTCACGGTTTGTCGAATGAGATCCAAACTAATCGGTAGTTATTACAGTAAATACAGATTCGCTAAAAAAAATTCTGACTCAATGCAATATTTATAAGTTTTATCATAACAGACAGGCAGTACAATATTTTTTAAATGCCGCTTATTAAGGTAGAAAACATTTTAACATAGCTTGAAAATTGTAGAAGCTTGGTAGAAGATTGCTAATTTGAGTAGTCCAGATATTTCCTAATTTAATAAAACTAATTGCTTGGTAACAATAAACTCATTTAGAACGGCACAATTAATTTTTTTCAAGTTATAAAGCTTCAAAGCATGAAAAATAGAAACGTTTCACAAAACAAAGCTATGATTTACCATTTTTAACTTTTTTGAAATAATAAGATGGCCATATTAAGAAATTGTTAACATTAACTAGCCGTTTTCAAGTTTAAAATATTGCCCTATGATTGTGTACAAAGTGAAGACAAATCAAAATTTTGTTATATCTTAAAAATATAGGAGATAAAATAAGTATTAAATTTAACCACTATGGGATTACTAGAAAATTAATGGTTTAAAAGTTGAGATATTTTCCAATTCAGTTTTAGAAAGCTACTAATTGTGTAAGGAAAATAAATAAATTAACTTAGGACTGTATTTACTAATTAAAAAATGTTTTGAACATGGAAAACGTGAAAAATACTAAAGTTAAATAAAATAACTCGTTAGTGTTATATTCTTAAATCTATTAAAAAATAAGTAGGTCACATTGTGACACTGCAAATTGTCGTAGCCTGCCTTTACTTTCTGAGCGGTGCCTTCTAGTTGTTTGAACAAAGTTCAAACAAATTTCATTCAGGGTCTTCTTGCGCTACTTTTCAAAAGTTCTGCTTTGAATTTTCAAAACAAATTTTGATTTTATATTTTCACTTTTTGAAAAAAACTCCAATTTGATTAGGATACATAGTAAAAATTATTGGCCTTCAATTTTTTCCCTTACGCAAAACATAGTTTCAGTTTTCTCTAAATTAAAATTTATGAATTTATCTAATTATACGTGGAATTTTACTGATTTGATTAGCGAAAGTAAGTCACCAAAGATTATTAAAAAAATCCTAATTCAATTAGTCGAGATATTATCTAACTCAATAGTATAAAGCAACGAATTGCTTGATACATAAATAAAAATAAATTTAGTTAGGACTGTTTATATTAATTAGAAAAAGGTTTTAAAACAAAAAGCGTGCAAAATAGAAATGTTTAATAAAATAACTCGATGGTGTCATATTTTTCGCACACTTAAAACAATAAGAAGGCCCTATTCTGAACTTGTAATTGTAAAAATTATAAAATTGTAAAAATTGTAAAATTGTAAAAATTGTAAAATTGTAAAAAAATGGTGAAAAATTATTTTTTTTTATGACAATGGTTTATAGGATCATTAATTAATCATACATATTCAGGATCCTCATACGCTACTTTTCAACAAAATTCTGTTTTTGACTTTAAAAATTTTATACGACTATACATTTTTGTAGGTTTCCAAAGAAAATTACAATTACTTGAGATAGCATGGATATACAGGGTGGGTCATTTTATTACATCCGCCCCAAAATCTCCGGAAATAAGCAGTATACAAAAAAATTGTTTGGACAAAAGTTGCTCAGGAGAATTGGTTCCATTTTTCTACGAAATCGGTTTCGACCTTGAGAAAAATTTTCAAGGTTATTTGAAGGTCACATTGATTTTTTAAAAATTGGAACCCCTATTTTTGATACTAGATTCTGAAAGAGCGGGAAATTTTACGTTCAAAATGATAGTTAGAGTCAAATTTCACGAGGCCAAATAAAGCTTAAATGGATGTTAAATTTCAAAAACCACGCAGAACATGATTTTTTTGTTTTATTTTTTTAACACGTTTGGGCAACATAAAGCTAGGGTGGATTTGGGGTCAATAGAGTTAATCACCTATATCCTGAGGTCAACTTAAAAGGTCATTCGAAGGTCAAAACTTTTGTTTTCTTCAACTAATACATCCGAAACCAAACCCACAGACCCACAAGCTCTAAACAAACAAACTCCACACTTTGACCTTTGATTGACCTTCCAAGTAAGCCACAAGGTCAAGAAGATCAATTTCGTTGGTCCCAAATTCACCACAGCTTTGTATTGTCCAAACGTGTTAAAATAATAAAACAAAAAAATCATATTCTGCATGATTTTTTAAATTTGACCTCGATTTAACCTTAATTTGTGCTCGTGAAAATTGTCTCGAACTATAATTTCGGACGTGAAATTTCCCGCTATTTAAGAACCTAATGTCAAAAATAGGAGTTCCGATTTCAAAAAATCAATGTGATCATCAAATCACCTTATAAATTTATCTCAAGGTCAAAATCGATTTTGTAGAAAGATGGCATTCATTGTCCTGAGCAACTTTTGTCTGAAAATTTTTTTTGTATACTGCTTATTTTCGGAGATTTTAGGGTGGATACATTAAAATAGCCCACCCCGTATAACAAATATATTACGTAATAGGCTGTGCAGCAATAATAAGTCGTCGTACGAGAAAATATATCGACAGCAAAAATTTGTATTTTGTATCACAGTATTATAAATTTTTTTTAAAGGAAATCTATTTTTAACTTAATTAATATTCTCTTGAATGAAATAATTTTTTTTTGGATTCCACAAACTCTAAAGACTTGTTTCTATTATGGACAAATTACTTTAGTCAAATACGTCCTAATCAATTAAAAAAATTAAATTATTATTTCTGACGTATAGTTGAATATAAGGTAGAGCATTTTTTATAATTCGAACTTCCTTCTGAAACCCCTTGATCCCCGATAGTATAACAAAGCTGAAACCGCACGAGTTGCGGTTACCCTGAAAGGGTCTTGGTTTATTTTTATAATAATGAATAATTAATTTTAAAATACCTGGGCTGCTCTTAGTAAACTTACATTCTTGATTGTGCTGTAGCAGCTGCTCTTAAAATTTGGATTATATCTCTATAAAGCACAGTTTGGTGCATTAACGAAGGAAGATATTATATTTTTCTTAAGCATCCTTTTCTCCTAAGGCTTCTACACTTGGTAATGGTGATCAAGCTCTTTTTTTGGTTTGGACGACGTTCAAACTTCTGTTTGTGGTTCTTATCGTAGCGGAATTGAGTCGGGTAATGCAATTGCAAATTCATTCTGTGACGTTGTATTTACTTCTTTATTTTTAGCTGTAGTTGGTATTTCTTTTGGCACGATCAAGGCCAAATCGCTCAAATTGCTTACATTCATCGACAAGCTAAATGAATTCATCATTGCCGAAGAATCCAATGATTGCAAACAATCAGATATCATTGCATTTTCCACCGGTTCGATTTCATCATCAATATAATCCGGATCTTCGACACTGTCATCAAAGACTTCTAATTTATCATCAGATTCAATCGAATTCATCAAATTTTCAATTTTCTCATTAGTCATTGAAGAAAGCTTCCGTTTTTTTGCTTGTCGCAGTATTTCTTCGTTGTGCTTCGTCGCAACATTGTTTAAAAGCAAAAGCTACACCACATTTTTTCAGCTCAGTCACTAATATCGTCTACGGACGGTCTACATAAAACCTCGATTCGAACAAATTCGAACAAGTAAAAAAGTCAGGTTTCAGTTAACTGAATTACGGAATATTACGGAATAAGACAATTATTTTATTCCGTACATGATATTACAAGTATGTTTTTATCGATTTTAACATTTTGAAGTTTGGATATAAAATATAAACATAAGCAGGCCATTCTGATGCACTAATAAAATCTTGTGGAATTCGTTGAATCATTTAGTATTGTGTAGAATTATCAGAAAAATTTAAATTTTTTATGTTCTTTTATGTTCCTTTATATGTTCTATTAAAATTATTTAATGCAATTATTATTGTTTAACATTGAAAAATTATATTTTTGATTTAATATTAAAATATTTTATTTTTAATTTTGCTCTCACACAAAACGTGCACTGTGAAAGCACATATGGTAGCACGCTGTGCTGCACATCGTCCAAACCGAGTGTTTTCACCTTCAGTGAATATAGAGCACCCTCACCTCGTACATGCACCGTGTGGCGTT
Organism: Druon quercuslanigerum; assembly: GCA_010014905.2. Classification (NCBI taxonomy): domain Eukaryota; kingdom Metazoa; phylum Arthropoda; class Insecta; order Hymenoptera; family Cynipidae; genus Druon; species Druon quercuslanigerum. Next base: position 8,683 of record JAAAKG020135803.1, on the reverse strand, counting down.
TTTGGCGACACATCGTGTTGTCACATGGTGCAACTGAAGTGCGCCCTTACACATTGCTATCTGGGATTCATCGCGCAGTGCAGTCTGTGCTACATTATATACTTCGTTAACTCAGTTTTTCTCGAAAGATTGACTCTATGCAGCATTATTATCACCAGATTCGTCATCAGCGTTTCGAATCCTATCAAAAAAGGCTAGAAGCATTTAGGAGGCAAGAATGATGTAATTTTTGTAATCGCTGAACATTTGTATAAATGCATTTACAAAGAAATGTGACTCGTGAATGAATGTTCTAATGCTAATTTTTGTGAAACAAATTATTTCCCTACTTTATAAATTTCCACTTCTATAGAATTTTGAAGTTTTTTTTTTTACTTGTATTTATTTGCATTTTCTTTACAGTTTTATTTCTTAAACATGTCCTTATATTTGTTGTTGCTCGGTTTCTTTAAGGTTTTTGAATAAATCTTTCCTAATAGATCTCTATCTTTCTTTTACAGAACCAACTAATAAAGGTCCACAGGATCCCCAAATTATTCACTTAATCCAGACCCATAATTTTGCTCAAGGCGGCAATGCAGGTAAGATGATTAGAAACCCAAAATAAAATCCTCAAGAAATATTATAGATTTACTTTCCAGGGAAGGCCCGTACGCGAATAATCGAACTGTAGATAATACACAATTATGTGATATTATGCGATCCGAGGTTTAGATGGTATTCTTGGCTAAAAATATCGAGAAAAGTCCCTTAACAATAATAATATTGAGAATACTGTATTAAAAAAGTTTCTATTAATTTTTTTAAACCATTTTGTGTTATAAATACATTATTTGAAAAAAAACTTCTACAAAATATTTTTTAAAAGGTTTGGATAAAGACGAAAAAGAATATGTCTATATACTTTTCTTCAAATTGACCTTATTAAAGATATAACGTTACTGACAATCCAATTTGCACTTAAATTAATATATATAAGTTGCCCAAAAAGTTGTGCTTAAGAGTTTAACTTGAAAACAATTAATTTTACAGAAAAAAAGTCTTGATTTAAATCTCTAAAATATTTTACGGAATATTTTTTTTATTGTTTTCCAATCCAGCGCAGCTATTTGTTATTTTTTTATTGGATGTAAATAATTAAAATATTAAACAAAATGACAGAATCACATGAAACCGTTGGGATAGCTTTTTCTATCAGAAGAAAATTTTTTAAATTTTGAAAAAATAAAAAGATGCAGTTTTACTAAAAACCTTCGTTTCACATTTCTAAATGTTGATGAGAATAATAATAATTTTATGGAAAGTCCCACCTGTTCTATTTTTCCTTATATTTAACGTACTGTTTCTGCTTATATGAGTAATTCTCAACAGACTGGGTTAATTGGTGTCCATGGATTATATTATTACAATTACTGGTTGTACTATTACAAAACCTGGTAAAGAACTTCATTTTAATACGCCATATCAAGTTCCACAGTAAAAATTAAAATAAAAATGCCTGCGTAAAAAGAAAAATATTATGTGACCAGATAATCGCTTTAACAGATGTCGACGCATGCCTAAACGAAATTCTGGATTTATGTATAAAATAAATTATAAGCTAATTATCAACAGCCGTCGTCTGACAACTAGAAATATCTTTTGGGGGCCTACTTGCAGGGCGGATAGAAGAAAAAAATATCGTACAGCGAGCAATAATTATTCATTTAAAGGCTAAATTTCTAGAGGATTAAAAATGATCTTCATTGCCTTAATAAAACCACACTTTAAAGTAGGTAGGGCTTGTATAAAAATAATTGAGACAGATGTCCTCAAAAACTTGATTTAAAATAGGCGTACATAATGCAAATGTTTTCAAAGAAATCGCCTCCTACAGCAATACAGTTTTGCCATTTCTGTTTCTACTTATCTTTATTGTCCGTAATAATAATAAAGTTATTTATATATCTCTAAATACTTCGACAGTAATGAGAGTCATAAAACTTTTTATTTTGTGTTAAAAGTATGCGATATTGTATACTTAGTAAGCTTGTATGTTTCCTTTGAAAAAAGCTAGTTGTAACGGTTTTTGTGGGATGAAAATGTGGGTTACAAATAATAAATGAGAAAAACGTGGTGCTTTTGAAGTTCTGTAATTATATAGGTATTTCAATTTTTTGTAAATTTGTGAGTAATGTTTGAATGGTCGTCACAAATCAAAAATATATTTTTTGTCAAACTATTAGATACATGTTTTTTCATTTTCAACATAGAATGACATACATATTCAAGTTAGAAATTATTCTGACTTCCTAAGCTGTATCTCTCTGTCTGATTTGAAATTTAATTGAGGTTAGGAAGCTTTTCTCGACGTTTTAAGTTAAAGTTACCCTCTAGACTTCCCGTGAAAAAGTCTAATGGGGGCTGGATTATTACAAAATCGTTTTACAAAATCGAGTTGACCCAATGTAAAGTGCCCAGAGGCACATGTTTGTCGACCTTACTCAAATTCGTACAGGATATATATAATTTTTTGACCCAAGTAGAAAACAATCTGCGTGGTTCAACAAGAAATTTAACATTTTATTTCTTGGCCCATTATTATTAATTTCGCAATTGATTGTAGGATTTGCTATGTTAAATTTACAAAATATTTGAAGTTCAAAAATAATAATAACAATATTTTCCTTACAGAATCATCTGCACAATCAGTCCCACGAAGGCCAGTCCCACGAAGGCCAGTCCCACGACCATCAGATGGCCCACTAGATTTCGAATACATTAAAGATAATGATCGCGTACATGACCTTTGGAACAGAGAAATTGGATACGTCTTGGGTGGCCAGCTCTACAAAACTGGTCATTTTGGTAATTTAAAAACTGAAATACAGTCTAAAACAAATATTATAAAATTCTGCCTAAGCGTCTAGTTTTCTCCTAATTATATGTACCGATATAAAGGTAGCCCGGATTCCCTCCCTCCCACACGTCTAAATACGAATTATGAGTCTCAGCTTTTCAAATGGAGGCAGAATTCTAACCTTTATATTTCCCGCAAAACTTTCCCTCACAAACAATAAAATAAAAATATCTGTCGACACTAGTAGCTTCTTTCATTCATTGAAAAACAACTAAAATAACAAATTGGAAGCGAAGAAATGACAAGGAGAAAAAAATGCCATAGAAAACTTTTTCGAATCTTTCAACGGCACGGCAAGTCTTGGGCCTATAAGCACTTAAGCAGTAATCACTCTATACGCAGTGCGCTACATGGCCTCTTCCTATTAACAGAAAAGTGCGAGTAAGACATCCTTTGCAAATTAAGTATGCTTAAGAGGTTATGCGAGTTTGTTTTCATTAGCAACCACCCAAAGTTTTTAGAGCTGTCAAGCAAAATGCCTTGAGAATTTTTCTCACTCATTTTTAATTTTGTTGTAATTATTGACGGAAAATAGTGAACAACCCTTTTTACAATTTTCACATACATCGATTTCTTTAATTCATTCAGAAAGTTTGCTGATTATTCAAGAAAATACATCAATACCCAAAGAATTTTTCTGGTGTCCGGCATCCAGCTACTAGTCCTTGACCTTTTTAAGGACAAATGTATTCCGCTATGTCCAGAAGTCCATTAAAACTTCTGAGATAAGGGAAAATAAGAGATACCTTTCGTTTAAAATGTAAACAATAATCACCATATTACGAATATCTTGGTTATTCTTCTAAAATCGTGGTCAGTTTTTTAACAACAGAACTTGAAAAAAGTAAAGCTCATTGCAATTACCTGAGCGACATTCGACTGCATGTTCTTAATTTCGTTTAAATTCTTTGATAACTTGGAAATTGTGAATTGTTGCAATAAACAATGACTGGCCTGGATGATTTTTATTGATAAATAAAAGCCAGACAAGTTCCTCTTGACGATATCAATTTTTTCACAACGATTCACAGTGATAAGTTTTCGTCCGATCGGAAGATATCTTTAGCTTTTAAAAGATCTAACCTTAATATAGTCAATTTACAAGTTATCATTTTGTCTGATAAATAGATTCTGAAGTAAAACGGTGCAAGTATATAAATTTTATTAATAAATTCTGTTATTGAAATGCTGTCAATTGCAAACAGTTTCTCCTAAGAAACATAATCAGAAGACTGTTTTTCACATTTTGGACAAAAAGGTATTTCGGGGACCTCTAAGTGCACTAAAAAATGTTAGTAGCGACCCGACTAATATTTAAAATGTCAGTTTGCTATATTACTTGTCAGGGATATTTTTTGGCTTCTTTTTCCTTTACATCTTTTACATAGTAACATTACTTTAATGACTGAATAATGCTTTCTCGAACAGGTCCATTAGCAAAAATCCAACCTCTTCCAGGCTATACGATTGTCCGCAATAAAAGCATGGTAGTTGCTACATATGACAAGTACAAGTATTGGATAATTCACCGTGCAGCGTACGCACATGAACTTCATAAAATACTGGGTAAATAAAAAAATAAAATAAAATTTAAAACAATTACATAGTAAAATTATTCTAAAGCGTCCAGTTTTTTGCTAATTAATGTGTGTTTAGAGACTCTATAAAACTTTTTTGATATCAGGTTAATTAAGGTATTATGCGGCGCAAAAAAGTTCGTGGGAAAAATATCTGATTATACTTTTAAATATATGAATATTATTTTTGATGTTCTGACTCAAAATAGAAAATACTATTTTCATGAAAGAAATTTGAAGCGATTAATCATTTCTTATACAGTAAATATTGTTTTTGATCATCATTTTGTTTCTTAGGGAGAGTTAACAATATCACATCGAGATTTAAAGCGTAGGGATTTTTAAATGGGAGTTACGTGTATAATTATACAAAAAAACTGATATCCATATGAGAAAATTCCCTTATCGCGTTTTACCAAACTTATAAAAATGAAAGGACTGTAATAACTTATAGCTTATGTTCTAGGGGAAAAGATGCTCAGAAACATGTGTTAATTTAGTTTTTAATAATAACTAAATGATAAGCAAATATGGTTCTTTGTTTATAAAATTTCTAGTTTGAATTTTCCTGAATGATTACAGGCTCTAAAAGCATTAGCTTTGATAATTGAATGACGCTTTAACAGGTTCTAAAAACGTAGCTCTCACTTTTTTGTGCTACTTTGCATTGTTGACGAGAAAAAATAAATAATAATATTTAAAAAAAGAATTTTTTCTGGGCTGAAAAATATCTATTCCCCAATGAAACTAAATGCATGTCTTTCTTATATATCTGCAAACTAAAAGAAAAATATTAGGACAAATAAAAAAGCGGAATATTCCAGAAAATCTTTTGTGTTTTTTCAGTCGAATTTTGAAAACATAAAAATCAAATTTGGTGAAAAACGCCATATTCACATTTTTTTTAATATGTTCAAAAAGCTTTTGCAAATATAAAAAACACATGCTATCAATTTCACGCAGCCTCCAAAAGTTTTGAGGACGAGAATTTTTTTTAAATGTACCTTTTTCTTTTTTTTCTTGAACGATGAAAGCTATTGCAAAATACTAAGGCGTATTTTTTTACAATATTTCTAGACTTTTTAACATTAGTCTGATGATTTCTTTGCTTTCGAGCAAAAGCTGAAAATTCTGTTTTTCTAAAATGTTTTTTTAATGTTAAGCAGTGGTACACTATCGAATTAAAAGTGCAAGAATCAAAACGCCGAATATGAAAGTAAACCCTAAATATCCAAGCTCATTCTAAAAAGACTGCATTTTGAGAAAACTTTCTCCTAATTTTTTAGAATTCGCAGGGAATATTCGAATTATTGTAAAAAGTTACATTTTTTTGATAAAACTAGGAAGTACGGGAAATAGCATGGACTAAATTTGTTGTTGAATTTTTCCCTGATTCAAAATGGAATATTAATGTAACTTTTATGATTTTTATACTAAAAGTGAAATATTTGAGTCAATACATTAGATATTCGAACCAAATTTAGTGTTTATACAGAAACTATCAAAGCATAAAAATTCGGTAAGTTTAGAAGTTATAAGTTAAAATTTAACAAAATTCGGCATGCATCAAATTTAAAGAAAGGTGCTCGACAAAGAGTCGTCTGCAAGCTATAATTATACTTCAATAATTATAAAAATTTTGGAAATCACATCTCATTTTGCCATTGTATTGAATTCGTTGAGAAGCGATGCGTTGCAATTTTTATTTTTATTAAGAAAAATTTTAAGAGTGATACTCGTTCAGACCCACAGAATTAGAATTTCGTAATTAAAAATAACTAATTCATTATTTACAAATTTTTCTCATTTATGAGTCGAAAAAAGTTCATCCATTTCAGCCAAGACAATGATCGTCATGAGACAAGTAAACGTTGTCTTAGCGAATACAAGACTCGACTTAAGACAAGTAAACTCTGTCTTACCTCTCTTGACCATAAAAGTAAGACGAAGGCCTTTGTGTCGACTCAGTTTTGAGACGCAGCTAGACAACGATTTCTCGGAGACAAACTCAAGACATCATCATGTCGAACACAAGTCGAAACATTTTTACTCGGGAAAGTAGTGTTGTTAAATCAACTGTATTTTTAGGGTTCATTCATGAAAGTCATATTATTTTGATAAATTTGATATGAAGGGACAAAAAACCAAGTTTCGTATAAAAAATTATAAAAAGTATCATTAGGTTTTTAATTTTAGTCTTGACAATAAATGCTCTTTTCTTGCTTGAACGAGACTATCAGCGTTAATAGTGCATATTTTAAAAATGTAATTAGATATTTTTCTGATGCCTGCGTCTTCGTATGTCCATGATTCCTGAATATACATTTTCCCTCACTTAAAGTCGCGAGCAAAACAATTACTTCTCTTAAATTATTATCAGAATATAATTTTTTCTGAACGATATCAAATGTATTTTTTTTCAGTGAACATAATAAACTATTTATTTTTCTATGTAATTAAGTAACTAACGATAGGCCGAACATAATGTAATCTAAAATAATGCATGTTCCTTCATCTCACCAGGTCCAAACCATCCTGAAATTCTAAAAGCCCGCGCCGCTATAAAAGAGGAACCTAATCAGAATAATGGCGCCTAAGAACACTGGCTAAAAATTAAAATAACAAAAAACAATGTTAAGCTAAGATAATAAATAAAAAGGTTTATCATTGACACGAATGCTTTTTTATTAATCACCTTATTAAAGTTCCACATATCTCTTAAAATGATTATTTTATTATTTGCTATTACATTATATTAATATTTGATTAAATATCGGTAATGAAGACGCATGCCTGTAGTATGTCTCTATGTTGTCTGTAAGCACGATAATTTTAGAAATAATGATAATAATGGATTGCGCATTGGGACATGATTTTAAGGCATAAAAAGAAAGACAAATTCGTTAATTAGCCATTTTGCCTAAGAATTTTAGTTTTGTCCATCGAAATTGCTTTTTACGAACAAATTTAATTTTTCAGAAAAAGCAAACGATACATTAAAAAAATATTAAGGAGTAAAATCGTTCAAATCAGAATTTAAACCAATTATTTGAACCCATTTGTTTAATCAAACACATATTTATCGTTTTATTCGTGAAAAATTCAATAAAAAAAATCTCAATTTCTCAGCAAAACTATGCAAGATTCAAAATAGGAACTATTAGACAAAACTTTCCCCCCAAAATAATAAAACCAAGAAATAAAATGTATAAAAGTAAATTAAGTATTGTCGCACGTTTGTGCTCATAAATCTTGAAAATGACGATCCTCGTCAGCAAAGATGGTGTTAAATTTTTCAGTGCAACTCTTCGTACCTGTTAAAAGTGAAAAACTATCTTTCTCTTTAATGTGTAAAGAGATTGAGTCAAGTAATTTGTCTTTCATGGTATAAAAATGTTAAAGTAAAAGACTCTTTGTTTCAATGGGATTTCGCACTTTGTAGAGATCACAAAAAAAAAATTTTTGTTTACTGTGAAGTTCCATGGTATTCATGCTCAAACAGACATATTTTGACCCTGAAGACGTGAACGTATTATTGAAAAAATTTCGGCCGTGCCCAAAATTTTTCTGTGAAAAAATGTATTAAAATGCCCAATTTTTAAATATTTCTTTCTAATTTCAGAATTACCTTTCTATTGTTGCCGTAACACTGTGATATCTCGTGAAATATATATTTAAATAATTTCGATAAATTTAACCATTTTGAAGAACTCTCTTTTTTTGAAATTTTCAACCAATTTTTACAAAATTTTCATGCATTAAATAGTATTCCTAATCTTTGTAGTTAAATAAACTCACTTTGAATTAGAATCTTTCATAACTGACTGATTTTCACAATTAATTATTATTTGAATAATATATAAATGAAGCTCTTTTTGTCATACCAGCGGAATTAGATACCCGTTTTCCTACATTAATTTTTTTATTTATTTCAACTCCGTTTAAGGGGTTAACTCACTGTCGTCACAAAAAAAAGGTATTTTTCGTGATTTTTTTTGAAGGTTTAGAGTAAAAATGAGTATATAAAAGTTGTTGTACTTTATGCATACACCCTCGAAATACATAAAAAAAATTTTTTTATTCATTTTAGTGAAGTTTTATACAAAATAATAGTCGTTGGAAAATGATAAAAAAAAAAAGGTTGGTGTGCGCTGTTAATAAAATCTCGGCGATGGGTAATCTGAAACAAAAAAATCAAACGGTTTTA
>JAAAKG020135802.1:0-13408 GCA_010014905.2 Druon quercuslanigerum | reverse complement strand
TAATTCACATACTTCAGGATATTTCACGTACTTCAAGATACTTCAAGATATTTCAAATACTTCAGGATACTTCGGAATATTTCAAGATAATTCGAGATATTTCAAGGTACTTCAGAATAATTCAATGTACTTTAGGATAATTCAATGTACTCCAAGACACTTCACATACTTCAGGATATTTCACGTACATCAAGATACTTTAAGATATTTCAAATACTTCAGGATACTTCGGAATATTTCAAGATAATTCAAGATATTTCAAGGCACTTCAGAATATTTCAAGATAATTCAAGATATTTCAAGGTACTACATAATAAAGCAATGTACTTCAGGATATTTCACGTACTTCAGGATACTTTAAGATATTCCGAAGTAATTCAGAATATTTCCATGTACTTCAGAATAATTCACATACTTCAAGATACTCCACATACTTCAGGATATTCACGTACTTTAAGATACTTCAAGATATTTCGAATGCTTCAGGATACTTCAGAATATTTCAAGATAATACAAGATATTTCAAGGTACTTCAGAATAATTCAATGTACTTCAGGATAATTCACATACTTCAGGATATTTCACGTACTTCAAGATACTTGAAGATATTTCAAATAATTCAGGATACTTCGGAATATTTCAAGATAATTCGAGATATTTCAAGGTATTTCAGAATAATTCAATGTACTTTAGGATAATTCAATGTACTTCAAGACACTTCACATACTTCAGGATATTTCACGTGCATCAAGATACTTCAAGATATTTCAAATACTTCAGGATACTTCAGAATATTTCAAGATAATTCAAGATATTTCAAGAAACTTCAGAATATTTCAAGATAATTCAAGATATTTCAAGGTACTTCAGGATATTTCACGTACTTCAAGATACTTCAAGATATTTCAAATACTTCAGGATACTTCGGAATATTTCAAGATAATTCGAAATATTATAAGGTACTTCAGAATAATTTAATGTACTTTAGGATAATTCAATGTACTTCAAGATAATTCACATACTTCAAAATATTACAAAGTACTGCAGAATAATTCGCATACTTCAAGATATTTCTCAGTACTTCAGAACAATTCACATACTTCATGATATTTCACGTACTTTAAGATACTTCAGGATAATTCAGCACAACTGTACACCATACTTCACGAGATGTCAACCCCTCGTAAAAAATATTTTTCAGTCAAGAAATAAAAGGAACCAAATCGTTGAATTTTCTAGCCAAAAAGAGGATTTTAATACAAAAGAGTTAAATTTTCTGCCTAGTAATATAAATTTTTAACACAAATTTTAATTTGCAAGTAATTGGATGAATTTTCTACCAAGAAGATATTAATTTTCTACCTGAAAAGACCAATTGGGCCGCCACGTGTGGGAACCAGCCCGACGCTCGAATATGCGTAAGGTGTCGTCCATCGTAATATGTGTCGTAATATCGTCCAAGCGTACAGTGAGACGGAAATCACGACTCTGGACAAATTCATTTTCCGACTGAAATTTGTATCCGATTTTAATGGTTTTTTAAAAATTAAAGCTGATGAAAATTCAGATTATCTCATCAAAGCATATATTTTAATTGAGGCTTTATTTTTTTATTCATTGACAAAAATGAAAAAAAAATTTATTTGACTTTTGAAGAGTACCATTTCCAAGAGAATACTCAGATTCATTCCCAAATACCCAGAATGAGTAGAAGAACTATCTAGTACAATTTTTCAGTACCGAAGGATAAATTAAAAAATGTATTTAATTTGTTATAAACAAATAAGTGGATAAAAATGGTTTCATATGGTTTGACGGTGTATAATCACTTGATTCCCACTGGATTTCCAAGATTGATCAACAAAAATAATTTTTGTGCCATACCAGTGAGGATTCATGTATAAACAATCATTATTATAAACAAATAAAAAAACAATTTTTGGCTTCAGCTATTGTTGACGAAAAGAATAGTCATTTTCTACGGAATTCGCTCCATAGAGCTCGTGAATGATACTCAGTTATCATATCTGCTCATATAATAACAATTCACAATTTTTTAAACGATATTGATTAACAATTGCATTATTCGGCTTTTTTCGTCACACAAACTCCCTTGTTTGGATGTATTTAATTGTTAATGACTGATCTTTGAATAAAGGTAGGGGATTTGGATGAATAATAATTGCCATTGTTATAAACTATTTCATGAACATTATTACATTTGTTTAAACAATCAACAATTGTTATCGGATGATCGCAAATAATGAATGGATATCATTAATTAGTGATCTGCACGTGATTCTGGGTGGAAAACGATTCTATGACGAATAGAAAAGATGAGTGAAATTGTTTATAACAATGGCAGTTATTATTATTCATTTAAATCCCCTAAAGTTATTCGAGGATCAGTTATTAACAATTAAATAGTCCAAAGAACAGAGTGTGTGTGACGAAAAATAGTCGAATAATACAATTGTTAACTAAGATCGTTTGAACAATTTCGAATTGTTATAATATGAGCAGATATGATAACTGAGTATCATTCCGGAACTCTATGGAGCTAATTCCATGGAAAATGACTATTCTTTTCGTCACTAATAGCTGAAGCCAAAAATTGTTTTCTTTATTTGTTTATAATAATGGTTGTTTATTCATGAATCCTCACGGGTATCGCACAAAAATTATTTTTGTTGATTAACTGAGAAAATCCAGTAAGAATCAAGTGACCATACACCGTCAAACCATATGAAACCATTTTCATCCACTTATTTGTTTATAACAAATTAAATACATTTTTTAGTTTATCCTACGGTACTGGAAAATTGCACTGAATAGTTCCTCTACTCATTGTGTGTATTTGGGAATGAATCTGAATATTCTCTTGAAAATGGTACTCTTCAAAAGTAAAAAAAAATTGTTTTTTTCATTTTCGTCAATAAATAAAAAAATAGAGTCTAAATTTAAACATATGCTCTGATAATATCATGCGAATTTTCATTAAATTCAATTTTAAAAAACCGTTTAAATTGGATGAAAATTTTAGTCGGAAAAGCAATTTTTTGAAAATTTAGAATTATAGAAAATAAGTAAATAACACTTTTTCCTATTAGAATTTTGTTGTCAAACGTTTATTTCTAATAATAAAAGCGAAATATCAAATAAAAGTTTCTCGCTGATTTAATTAAGTTTTAAAACCTAAATCGTTCTAACTCGGCTACATATTCTTGAAATGAGTTCATATAATTAGGACTTATTCAAAATACTATAACGATGTCTAAGAATTCATGGATAAGTTAAAACTCGCTTATTGTTTAATAATATTTAATTGCAAGATGAAGTAAGTCGATAATTATGTTTTCTTAGTTTTTCCGGTAAAAAGTATCTAGGTATCTTGGAATTTCAAACAACTTTCAGTGAGTGATTTGTTCAAAAATTTTGAATGCATCAGTCTTTTGAAAAATCTCATATCGGTTCGTTGAGAAACTTACTGAGATATTCATATTTGGAAAAAGTACTCGACGTCTGCCCCCGTTTTTAGCTAATGAGTCGCGAGGACTGTTCTGTCATACAGCACGGTCAGACGTCGAGCACTTTGTCCAAATATGAATATCTCAGAAAATTTCTAACAAATCACTTATGGAAAGTTGTTTAAAACTCGAATTTACCTAGATACTTTTTACCGGTGATACCAAGAAAACACAATTATCGACTTACCTCATTTTGCAATTAAATATTATTTAAAAATTTTAAAATTTCACAATAATTCTTAGGCATCACTATCGCATTTTAAATAAGTTCTATAAATATGAATTAATTTCAATAATATTTACATGATTTAAAACGATTTGAATTTTAAAACTTAATTAAATCAGAGAGAATCCTTTATTCGATATTTCGCTTTTAATATTAAAAATAAGCGTTTGACAAAAAAATTCTAATAGGAAAAAGTCTTATTTCCTTATTGTCTACAATTCTACATTTTAAAAAAATTGATTTTTCTACTTTGAAAATTAATTTAACTTATATAAGGAATTTTTTATTTCGAAAAAGTAAATTTTTATCTCGATTTTTATTTTTAAAAAGTAACTTTTTATTAAAAAAGAAAATTTGTCAATAAAAAATGTAATAGTTAATATTTCAACCAAGAAATATGAACTATCAACAAAAACTGTAATAGTTAATATATACGTATACTAAAAATTAGTTTTATAACTAATTAGAAGCGGTTAAATTTATCTAGAAGACGATTTTTCAATAAAATGGTTAAATTCTCAAACAAAAAAGATTAATTTTCAATGAAAAAATGGGTGTTTTAACAAACAAAAAAATTAAGTTTAAGATTTGTTGGTGAAGAAAGTAAAGAAACGAGGACCAAATTGTTTAATGCAAACGAATTTTTAACAAAAAAATTGAGTCTTCAACCAAAAAGAATGACTTTTTGACAAAATTGTTACAAAATAAATAGTTACATTTTCAGTGAAAAGAATTAATTTTAAACAAAAATGTCTCACTTTTAACTTAAGAAATGAACTTTTAACTTATATGTTGAATCCTCAACTGCAATGTAACTAATTTCCAGTCAGAAAATTAATTTTTAACAAAAAAGTCTCACTTTTAACTAAAAAAAAAATTTTTCACTTATACGGTAATTCTTTAACTAAAATAATTATTAAATTTTCAGTATAAAAATTTAAAAACGCATTTTTCTCAAAATGCTTATATTTTTAACCAAAGAAATGAACTTTCAACTTATATGATGACTGTTCAACTGAAATAATAAAATTTTCAGTAGTTCAAATTTTAATCAAGTAGTAGTTGAATTTTCGAACAAAGAAGATGAGTTCTTAACAGAAAATTTAATATTTGATATTTGAACCAAAAAATATGTTTCCTCAAATTAGACTTAACAAAATGTTTAAAAATGGTTGAACAAAGAGATTAATTTTCAACTAAACAGTTGCATTTTTATCCAAAAAATTCTACCTAAAGAGATGAGTTTTAAAACAAAAAAGATTTTTTGTCAAGGAAGAATTTAAAAAAATAAATTATTAAATTTTCAACAAAAATTGAATTTTTAACCAAAGCTTGGAATTTTTTATCAAGATAGTTGAATTTTAAACACAAAAATAACAAACCAAATTAAAAATAAAACAGTTGAGTTTTCAACCAAAATAATAACTTTTTAAAATTTTTTGAATTTTCCGCATATTATTGCTAAACCAAAAATATAATAATAAACTTTATAACAAAAAATGATGAAGTTTCAAAGAAAAGTAGTTAGATTCTCTTATTGCGTCTTATTAATTCAGTTTGCATGTAAGAGGTAAAAGAGGAAAAAAGAGAAGAGTGAACAGGGAAAAGACTATGAACCTTGTGATTAATAAATATGAATCTTCATTTATTTTTAATACATTCTATAAAAATATTAGCTTGGAAAATTGAAAATAGTTCTTACAGAAAATAAAATTAATTTTCTAGTGGAAAATGTTTTATTTTGGTCCGTACGTATTTAAGTCCGGACTACACAAAGTGTGTCGGACATAGCCAAATTGAAGGTCATGTAATGGACCTAACATCATTTTTTCAATATGTAAAATTTTTTCGTTTCAATGTTAAAACTTTCGAAACTTTTTTAAAATTTCATGAAACTTCAAAACATTAGGCTCTACACAAATTACTCAAAAACATTTTTTTAATTTGAAATAATCTCATAAGTCACTTTCATAAGGCAACAAGATATGTTTCCGACCCTATAATTATATTCATCGACCCTCGAAAACCACCCCTATCACTTTTATCTCAACAAATCCCGAGTGTCTCTACACAAAACACTTAAAATGATTTTTAATTTTACATGATTACACAAGTCACTTTTGGAACACTCTAAGTTATATTTTTGGTTCCATAATGAATTTTTGCAACCACCTAACACCGACTAAGACCGCCACTACTACTTTTACCTAAACAATTCTCAAGTAGCTCCACGAAAAAAACTCAAAAAATTTAGAAACTTGAAATAATCATGCAAGTTACCGTACGAAAACCACCCCTAATACTTTTATCTAAACAAATCCCGACTGTCTCTCGGAAAACACTAAAAAAATTATAAAATTTCGATTAATCACTCAAGAAACCCTCATAAAACGCCAAGATATATTCACAACCTCACAAGAGAAATCCAAAATCCTCGAAAACAACTTTAAGTTTTTTTTTGTGGATACCTCAGGTGTATCTGCGACGTATGTATACTTTGAAGTCGACTATTTTCGCGAAAAATTCACAATATATTCTAAATACACTTTTTGCCTACACTTTAGCTAAATGACGACCCGTGTG
Source organism: Druon quercuslanigerum (assembly GCA_010014905.2). NCBI lineage: Eukaryota > Metazoa > Arthropoda > Insecta > Hymenoptera > Cynipidae > Druon > Druon quercuslanigerum. The sequence continues at coordinate 7,072 of JAAAKG020135802.1, read as the reverse complement.
TGCTGACAAGGGTTAAACAAGATAGTAAATATTGAGTAAGGATATAACAATTTGGTATTCTTTAGTATAACGAGTTTTAATTTAAATTTTAGGTTGGCAAGCCGGTGGTGGTGGGCTTTCAAGTCTGGGACGAAAGTGAAAATTTAAAAATGAACATGAGCGAAATAGCAAATGCTGTTCTCGAGGGTGCTGACACCGTTTTTCTTGCCACCGGTGCTTTGAACGCGAAAGAAACAGCAGATTTGATTCAAAGAGTTGATATCGTATGCAGGGAAGCTGAAAGTGCGAGATGGCAGCGACAGCTTTATGAGGAACTCAGTTACAAGGTCTTGTTTGCAATAGAATGCATTCACAAAACATATATGTTTCCCATAAGTCAGGATTGAAGAAATGCGTTCAGATTTATTCAAAGAAATGTGACCTATGCAGTATGCACTTTCAAACAAATATCTTTCTTTCAAAATTAATGTATTTTCATCCTTTCAAGTTTTAAATATTTTAAACACTTATTTTAGAAGTAGAATGTCTTTTTTAGATTTAATGGGCAGGGGAAGAAGTTGAAAATATTTAAATTAGCTATGTACAGGGTGAGGGAAAAGTATGGAAACCCCAGCAAATTTTAGAAAATTTAAAATAGAAAATTAAAATTAACATGAAGTTTTTAGTAATTTTTCCCGGGGAATTTAATGGTGACCTTGGATTTGACCTTGGACCTCGCTATCAAGGTTATTTCAAGGTTACTACAATTTTTTGATATGGGAACACCCTATTTTTACATCGGCAATCGAAAGAGCGGGAAATTTTACGTTCAGATATGCATTAGGGTCCAAGGTCAAGGTCACCTGTAGAAGGTCGTATGGAGGTCAAATTGTCTTATTACTGACATAAAAATTCTGTGGTCTCGATTTAAAAAAGAATACCTACCTTGAAAAGACTTTAACGGTGAGGCCTTAGAATAAGTCCAAAGTCTCCTTTAGTTTCTTCGTTAAGAATTATTAAAGTCCTACCATAAATAGATAGATTTACATCATAGATTTACCTGCAAGTACAATTTGACCTTCATACGACCTTCTACAGGTGACCTTGACCTTAGACCTTACCTTAGACCTCACCATTAAATTCCTCGGGAAAAATTACTAAAGACTGCATGTTAATTTTAATTTTCTATTTTAAATTTTCTAACATTTTCTGGGGTTTCCATACTTTTTCCTCACCCTGTATAATAATCTACAAACCGACGGCTATAGTTAAATATGTTTTTCTCGGCACGCTGATATCTCGAATATTTATTGATATTTATTATATTTATTTATATATTTATTGACGCCGATGATTATTGTAGGGTCTCGATGATATCGAATATTTATATCCAAACTCGTCTTTCGGTAGCTGTCTTTGCTCATGAATTTAGGATTTTCGCAGTTTTCCACTTCCCTGACAAAATGTTAAGACAAATGTGAGCGTTTCTGATAAAAATCCGGCTAAAGGCAGTAAGGAATTTAAGAAATTAAAAAACCTACAGGATTGAGTACGTTTGCCATTGCTTGGAGGCTTATTGTGAGAGTTGGGCTGTAAATGAAAATTTGGGAAGGGATCTAAGCTAACGGTTATAATTTTAGAATGCTTGAATTTTGAACGTTTCCAGAATATTTAAACTTTAAATGTTCGCCATATTTAGGATTCTTTCAATTTTTTAGTTTGTAAATCAATATAAAATGTTAATAATTTAAATGTATAATTATAGCTTTAATTGCGGTATTGCCAAACAGTTTAATTTTTAAGGGCTTAAAACTGAAGTAATAGAGGGTCAGAAATAGAGGGTAAAAATATATATAAAAAGTAAATTGGATTTTCTTTTAAATTAAGTTTTTTTTTTATTTTTACTGAAATAAAAGCCTATAATTTTTTCATTGAATTCCTTCAGGCTTAAAACAATCGACGTTTTTCTTATTTATTCGTAAACATTAACACTCTGTACGGTTTTTTTTGCGGTATTCTGATTAAAAATAAGCCTAATTAATGACATTGAAAAATTTTTGATAACCAGGAAATGAGCATAAATTTGTTTTGGTTTCTAGAGGCTATCCTAAAATATTTTATATTGATATTGAGAATTTGTCTGCTAATATTGTACAATATATTTTAATTGCAACATTTCATAACAAAAGTCTTGATGGTCATTTAAATATTATAAATTGTTTGGTTTCAGTTTTAGTCAGTTTTAAGTTTCATCATTTTAGATTGAAATATTCAAGTCTCAAAAATAAAAAGATTTTAGAACTAGTCATTGAAAATTAAGGTATTTGTTATTTGAAAATGATAAAAAATATTGAAAATTTGTAACTCAACTTAAAAAAACACAATTAAGAATTGAGAGGCTTAAAATTGTGCATTTTTGATTCTTTTTACCTAATTCAACCTCATAAATTTCTTTTCTGAGTCTCCTCTTTTTCTGAGTATTCTCTTGGAAATGGTACTCTTCGAAGGACAAAAATTTATTTTTTATTTTTGTCAATAAATAAAAAAATAGAGCCTTCATTTAAATATATGCTCTGATAAGATCATGCGAATTTTCATCAACTAAAATGTTTTTTAAATCGTTTAAATAGGATGAAAATTTTAGTCAGCAAATCAATTTGTCCAGAGTCGTGATTTTCGTCCCACTGTGCCTCAGGGTTCTGAAATAACCTGAAGAAAATCTCATAAATATTTTTTTCGAGTATCTTTTTCCAGGTCTGGTGGTCAGATCACGTTTATTATATTTTTTTGAGGTCACTGAATCTAAATCCGAGATTCAAAAAAACCCAGCACGTCATGGTTCTGACATAACGGTCGCTGAACCCGAATCCGAGGTTCAAAACATCCCAGAGCTAATGACTCGAAAAAAAATTGTATGAGGTTTTTTGGAGGTTATGTGCTGGGGATTTTTGGACCTTTAATTGGGTTTCAGCGACCCCAAAACATATAATAAACATGATCTGACCTCCAGACCCGGAAAAAGATACTAAAAAAAAGGTTTATAGGTTTTTTCTCAGGTTATGTCAGAACCGTGCCGTGCTGGAGGGTTTTGTATCTTAGATTCTAATTCAGCGACCCCAAAAACATATCGTTAACAAGGTCTGACCTCCAGATGAGGAAAAAAATATTTTTTTGTGTAGCTGTGTTATTGTTTCAAAACTTTGGAAAACTGTAAAAATTAAAAAATATGCATTATAATGGATTTTTAAATAGTTTATATTATTTGTTTAAACCTAAAAAATGAGTGTAAATAACGAAAATCTATTTTATTATCTAAAAAGGATTTGTCTAATCAATTTTAATATTGAATTATAATTTTTTTAATCAAAGAACAATTTATGAGTGTAGAATTTCAGAAACTTTGACTTTATAACATTCATTTTCGTCTACTATTTCAAAATGTTAAATTTTAATAGCTCTTCTTTAATTTTATTTAAAAATTTTAATTCCGAAATTTTTAATTTCTGAGAGATTCCCATACAACAATTTCAATTTTAAATACAACTTATTTCAAATTATATAATTTTAAACACTTTTATTTAGAAATTATACAAATTACACTCAAAATATTTTAATTTTTCAAACTGTTTACCTAATCTAGAATATTTGTTTGCATCATTTTAAATTCAAGATTTTTGAATTTATTGTTCTTGAACTTCAAGCACATTTGGTTTAATAATGGATTTTAATATGTATATATGTATTTATATGCTGATTCCTCGGTTTTGATTCCTCTAGAATCACACCGAAGTACCTATGACAAAGCCACCGAACGCGTCCTCGGGTGAGAGGATCCCTGTACCAAGGGCTTCTGTTGAAACGAAGTAATTAAGCTCCAAGCGGAGGCGTGAAAGCCGTGCCGAAAGCTGAATGGCACCTGGGTGAAGTGTCTAGAACGGTGACTCTAAGGTACCGGGCGACCTCTTAGAGTATGCAGCCTTATCCTGGTTTGCGGGATGGACGAACCCTTTTCCCTGGCTTCTCGTAGGAACAACAATGATAACACCAAACATAGTTGTCGTAAGTGCGGTTCAAAGCAATAGAACGCGCAGGGCTCCCGACAATGGGTCGGCCAACAATGGCGACCACTCTAGAGCTGGGGGAGCCAATGAAGATGGAGTCAATGCGATGCATCGACGGAATCTTGGGGCTTCTAGGTGGACGGAGTGACAAAATCACGACTTGCTAGAATGCTAAGATGCGTGTGTAACCCCTGAACGAGAGAATTACATGGCACGACTGCATGCTCTGTGGTGCGAGAAACACCCAGAGCTATCGCACTTTTCGCATCATCGTCTGCTAAACCATGCCGAAGTAATCCAAAAAAGGGGGTTTATAAGCAGAGCGCCTACTCTATTAAAGCCAGAACAAGCCGGCAGCAGAGAAAGAGAAACATCAACATCTAGGTTTCTCCCAAGCCTACAGATCTGGCTGAAATGGATGAAGAGCATAAGGTCACTTATGTACTTTACATGGGTGATCTTAAGATCTATGCTAAAAATAAAGAGCAACTACATGTAGCTCTAGGGATTGTCGAACGATACACTTAGGTAATACGAATGGAATTTGGAGTAAAAAAATGCGCCAAGGTTCATTTGAAGCGAGGAAAACTTAATCGCAACTCTAAAGCCCCTGAACTCGTCGATCGAAGTGCTATAGGACACCTTTGCGCTAGAGAGTCTTATACGTACCTGGGCGTGCCACAGAGCAGCATTCAGGATGTGACATCTATAAAGGATACTCTTCGAAGCAGATATAAATGGCTCATCCGAAATGCGGTCTTCCGAACTGTCAGCGTGGAACAAAGTATCTGCAACGAACATGCTAGTTGTCCCGGTATTACTCTATTCATTTGGAGTGGTTCCATGGAAGAGGAATGAGCTCAGATACCTTGATATCGGGGCAAGAAAGGTTATGCACATAACCAAAAGCATGCCGTCAAGGTAATCGCGGAATATTGAATCTTGAATGTCTTCACAACAGGATTATTTTAAGTACAGCACAGAAAGTCGCAAATGAAAGAGAACCTCTTAAAATGGGCAGCAAGCATGAAGAAGTTGGCAAAGGAGCGTTTCTGTACAAAGCGAGGAGGAGGCTGCTGAAGCACTTGGACTTAACTTCAGTATCAGGGGTGAGCAGAAGGCCTTAAATCTCATCTATCTCGAGGACTCACTCCTGAAAGCCCGGATTCAGAAAGCACAGGAGAACAACTTACGGGAACAGCTCCTCGATAAAAGGATGCACGGCATCTTCGACAGACATGTAGAGAATCAGTCATTGTCGTGTTTCTTAAATCACCCAGATTGAAGTCGGGCACGGAGGGTTTCATTTTAGCATGTCAAGATTGTGCCATTTCCACCATAACATACCGCACCCACTTTTTGAGCTAAGACATTCCCGATGATAGCTGCAGGGCGTGCCATGCACATCCCGAGCATCTAGGACACATACTGCCTAGTTGTCCAACTCATGCGGGAAACGACCTACATCCAAAGGCACAATGCGGCACTAAGAGTGCCTCATTACTATCTCTGTCACTCTTTCGGCATTAACCTTAAAATCGCTCCGCTAAACGCTCCTAGGGAAACATAGTCAATTGTCGAGAATGTGAAGTGCCGCATATACTAAAAATTTATATTTTCGACAAATGCTTCTGTTGCACACTTGAGACCTGACATATTTTTCCTTGACTTCGAGAAACGAACCATGTTCGATATTAAATTTTCGGTACTAGCTGACAAAAACATCATAGCCAAGGAGGATGAAAAGAAAGAAAGGTATGGAGACCATGTAAGGGAGTTGCGACGCTTCTACCCGGAATGTTCTGTTAAATTAATCATCCTTATCATCGGCGCTCTTGGAGGTGCCAAGCTTTCACTGGTTAATAGTCTGAAAAGCATCCCTCCGTGTGAACAATATTCTAAAAAAAATTCGGGAAAAATGAAGAAGGCAGTCGTCCTTGGGTCGCTCCGTGTCCTAAGGATGCACGACACTTTGGCCAGATTGTCGTATTAATTCCGTCACAGACGGTAAGCACCTATCTCACAGTCGTGAGACGTGCCTATGGCTGCAATTTTAACGCGATTTCGCTGAGATCGGTTGCAATTTTGGAGATTAGCACCCAATCCCGTGTGAAATCCTGCGGTTGTCCTTATGACTTATGGTAATAAAGCACTCTTAGTGCCGCATTGTGCCTTTAGATGCAGGTTGTTCCCGCATGAGGTGAACAACTAGATAGCATGTGTCCTAGATGCTCGGGATGTGCATGGCATGTTCTGCAGCTATCATCGGGAATTTACTGGCTGAAAATGTGGCGATGGTATGTTTGGGAGGAAATGACACCATTCTGACATGCCAAACTGAAACCGTCCATGCTGCATGTGCTGTACCCAAAATTATCTTATCGTGAAGAGATTTAATATTCAATATTCCGCGACCACCTTGACGGCGTGATATGTAGAGTCGCGGAACAGAAGACTTAAGATTAATGCTTTTGTTTATGTGCATAACCTTTCGTGTCCCGATTTCAAGGGATCTGAGCTCGTCCTTCATTTATGGAACCACTCCAAATGAATAGAGTACTACCGGGACGGCTAGCATGCTCGTTGCAGATACTTTGTTCCTCGCCGACAGTTCGGAAGACCAAATCTGCCGGATGAGCGGTTTATATCTGCTTCGAAGAGTATTCTTTATAGATGTCACATCCTGAATGCGGCTTTGTGGCATGCCTAGGTACGTATAAGTCTCTCTAGCCCAAACGTGTCGTATAGCGCTTCTATAGACGTGCTCAGGGTCTTTAGAGATGCCATTAAGTTTTCCTCGCTTCAAATAAACCTTGGCACATTTGTCTAACCCAAATTCCATTTCTATTTCCTTAGCCTATCATTGGACAATCCCTAGCGCTATGTGCATAAATCTTAAGATTATCCATGTAAAATAGATGGGTGACCTCGTGCTTTTGATTTGCAGGTTTGCCTCAAAGGTACCCCTGGGAATGGCGAAGTTCTAGAGATAATGGCAATAATGTGAGGCAAAAGAGGAGTGGGCTCATGGA
>JAAAKG020135801.1:0-13409 GCA_010014905.2 Druon quercuslanigerum | reverse complement strand
GAATAGCGCGCCAGCGGCGGCAAACCAGTACGCGGTTCTAACGCAAGCGCAGTAGCAAAAGGCGCCAACATTAGCATGACTGTCCAAGCTACTGTAGCGTCATTTACATTTCAGTCAGTAACGGATTATTAAATTTTGCGATTAGTGAAGTAAAAGTGAATAATGTTATTGAGTCAGGAACTAATTTTTGTATTTTTTGAAAAATCGTAAATTCACATTTTTATTGCACAAAAAATAATGAAAAGTCAAAAATTTCATTTTCCGGACAAACAATGCAAGAAACGACAAATGATGATTGGACAAAAATTGTTTACTCGAAAAAAAACTACAAATTTTTTATGGTACACTTTTTAAAATAATACATTTCTCAGGGTATATAGCTGTGAATAAATATTAATGAAAAATAAAGAATAAATGATAAAATCATGTCCCGGGCCGAGGTAATGAATTTAATACAATGAATTTTTAAGTTATTCTGGAAAGTTAATATAATATTTAATATAATATTTAATGTAATAGAATTTTGTTTGCATATATACATTAATTACATATTACACTTTCATCGACAATGTGACGTGAAAGCGCGAATTATTTCAAAAATTGTTTGAAAACTTATTATATGTATATGTTCCAAAAACGAACGACATATATACTATTTTTTCCCCTTTTTTAGATATTTGGAAAAAATATATCGCATTGTATAATTTACTTGAAAGGTACAGAAATATACGCTGAAGTAAAGGAATTTCCTTCTTCATTTGAAATCAAATACAAATTTAGCCATTTGTATATGAGAATGTATCCCTTACGGTTGATAGAACCTTAAGTAAATTAGTTTTTCTCTTTATGTTAAACTGACGTAATTGAACCAAAGGCATGTCATAACAATGAATAGAAGCTTAGTAAGAGAGTCCGAAAACCTAGAGGAACCGCGTGTAAAGCGTGAGGCAAATGTGTCCGAGCGCGACAGATTTTTTTGATATTTTTTTAAAGCTTGAAAACAAATTATATAAATAAACACATTGTGAATGTTGTGACTAGAAAAAACTTTTTTTATTCTCTGGAATGTACGTTTACAATAAAGTATATTAAGGTAGATGTCCCAGTAATCGGTACGGTCCCATAATCGTGAGTTTTGAGGTGTAAACGCCACAAGTAAGTATTTTCCGCATAAAAATAGAATCCTGAAATAATTTTGAGTAAGTTTGAAAAGTGTTTTTTATGAAAACCAAATAAGTCTTTTTATACAAGTAGTGCATATGGGTAAACAAAATTAATTTATATGGACAGTTGCGATGAATCACAAAACTGGGTAAAGGCGTTTCTTTGCTTAAGCTTTTAATATGTCAAGAAATTACTTGATGGGGTCGAAAAAAAATTTTGTATAATAAAAAATCATTTATGTTTTATAAAATTAGGTAAAATCTTCATTTAGTACCTTGTTCGAGAAATATCGCTCACAATTATAGGAAACTTTCGAAAGGATGGTTGCTCAAGTAATCGTGAATGGTCACGAAAACCAGGACGACTCTGTCAAAATTTTATTTTGATATTTCATTACAAATAATAATTTCATTAATTTCAAAAAGGCGTGAAATTAAATCGGGGAACTGACTTGTTACTGTGAGTAGTAAGCGTAATATAAATTAGTGCTTAAAACTGATAAAGGTGATGTAAATATTAGCATGACTTTATTGATTTCATTATCAATTTTTTAGTTTATTATCTTTTTGCAGTGAAATTATTATTAATTAAGTAGTTTTTCATTAGCTAAAATTAATTTACACTGCATAATATAAAGAACAATGTCTAATAGATATATAAATAATTATAGTTTAAATGAATTTTTAGTCATTGCAATGTATACAATTTCGTCATTATGTTCTTAGTTTCTGTTCTCGAATTATTTTTGAGAATTATTATTTGATTTTATTAAAGCATAGTTAAAATACAAAAATACATATCGGTGCTTTTAGACTTTTAATTGCTTATAAATAAAAAGTAATTTTAAATATAATGTAAAAACAATTTTTATAAGATTCTAAGGTGTTCAATGCTTCAATCAGAATCAATCATTTTTTTTAAATAATTCTTCCAAAACAATTTTCTAAATATTTGAAGTCAATGAAATCTCTTATGGTCACGATTACTTAAATGTTAACCTTAATACGAAAGTTCATCATTTAATTTCAACGGCTAAATATTGTGAAGCAAAGTTAATAATTATAGCAAGTAATAAAAATTTGTCATTTGACATTCTTTTTTAATTTTGTAAACAATTAACTAAACCTTATTGGCAATATAATTTCGGGAAAATAAAGGTGAAAAAATGTGTTTTTCTGCCCTTATTCATTTTTTTAATAATTTTTTTATATACACTTAAACTCTTTAAAATCGTGCACAAATGCATGTTTCAGTGTAATTTGTTTTCGAAACATTTATGTGCATTCTATAACAATTCAGGGTTGATATCTGGTTGTCATTCAGCGTAAGTTGTCATTAAATTATTGTTTAAACAAATAAACAATATTCTAAACAATATAATTGTTTTAACCATTTTTGTTTTGCATGATTCAAAAAGCACCTAGATATACGGTCGAGACGCCTTCAACGATAACTTTAGAATTTTTCTGGGAGTATTAGTTGGTTTAAGCTATATGTCAGGCTATATTTCCGAAAATTGAAATCCATTTTTAATTTTTTAATTGATTTTTCGAATGAGAGTGGAGGGGATAAAAAAATTTTAAATTCGAATTCTTACATTTCGAGAATTTATTTCTATTCTATAATATTTTGGATAGATATTTGGTTTTCATTCAGGATAAATAGGTGTTCAATTATTGTTGAATCAAATTATAAATATTGTAAACAATATAGTTGTTTAATTAATAATTTTTTGGCATGATTCAAAAATAATCTAGAGATATAGTCAAGATGATTTGTTTGTTCAAGCTATGATTCCGAATATGGAAATTCATTTGAAAAGGCTTTCTTGGCATTCAGTGAGACTGGAAGGGATATTAACAATTTTTTATTGATGAATTGTTCACTACGGGTGGTTGGTTTAAGTTTAAAATAGTATTATTTTTATTTAGATTGTATCTATTAGCTGACACTTAATATTCCTGTACATTAAATCATGAAAAATGGAAAAAAATTATGAATATTCTGATTGTTAAAATAATAATTTTTTTGGGTTATTTCAAATATCATTCATACATTTTTTAATATTGCAGTCCCATTGTTTATAACAATTTAATTGTTTAATAATAATTATTTGTGAATAATTCAAAAATCATCTCAAAATATGGCTGAGTCAAATTCAGATATGTTTTTTTCTGTTTTTAAAGGGCAATTACTTTTGTTTAAATAAATTTCCCAATCTTCAAATTTATATGTATAGCTAACTCCAGGTAATGTCAAACAGATTTTTTTTGATCTGCTAAAGAGAATATAGTACGTGATAAGTTTTTAAAAAAAATTCTAGATTTTCTGAAATTTTGCACCTCGATTTTCAGTTTTAGTATGACCTAGGAAAATTGTTTAAAAAATCTGAAAATTATACGACATAGAGCCTGAGATTTTATCTTTAATTTAAGACAAAGAAACCTGAAAAATCTTTATCGGATCCCGACATACGATTAAAAATGTTCAATCATATCTGACTTGAGTTTTAGTCGACGTTCACGGTTCTCGGCCGGTCTGCTGCTCGCCTCCTTCGTTGAGGCAGGACCGAATAGGCCACGCACAGAGCCGGTGCGTGATTGGGGCTCTCTTATACTTTTGATTCTGCTCAGCAGTAATTTTTATTTCAAATTATTGTAAATTTATAAAGTTATTTCTCATTTTTTCAATTATTTACAATTATTTCAATTCAGAATTATCCCTATATTAAAGAATAAAAAAATGATGAACGGTTTTTTTTATTTCTTTAAATTTTTATCAAATAGAATATTAATAAAAATGGAGATATATTATTACGAAAGTAAAATGTTTTTCAAACGAGTTAAGCAGCTAAATTCTAAATTAATTATTTTTATGAAAAACACTCAAAAATATTAAAAGTGAATAATAATGGAATTATGATTGTATATTATTATAACTTTAATTTCTATTTAATGGTTTACAAATTTCCTTTGTGGTTGACTAGATATAAATTCGTTTTCTTGCACCTATCTATCGTAAAATTTCACGATTATTCGATACTGTTTTATATTTCATTTATTTTGGAAATTCCATTATTATTCACTTTTAATATATTTGAGTGCTTTTCATATAAATAATTTATTTAGAATTCAGCTGCTTATTCCTTTGAAAAATAGTTTGCTCTCGTAACAATATATCTATATTTTTATTAATATTATAGTTAATAAAAATTTTAAGGAATAAAAAAAACTGTTCATCATTTTTTTCTTTTTAATACAGGGATACTTCTGAATTTAAATAATTGTAAATAATTAAAAAAAAATAATGAATAATTTACAAAGTTTACAATAGTTTGAAATAAAAATTAATGTTGAGCAGAATCAAAAGTATAAAAATGCCCTAATCAAACACCACCTCTGTACGTAGCATATTCGGCCCTGCCTCAAGGAATGAGGCGAGTAGCAGACCGGCTGAGAACCGTGATCGTCGACTAAAACTCAACACAGGTACGCTTGAACATTTTTAATCGTATTTTGGGAACCGATAAAGATTTTTGAAGTTTCTTTGGCTTACATTAAAGATAAAGATTCAGGCTCTATGTTGTATATTTCTTAAATTTTTGCAACAATTTTCTTAGGCCATGCTAAAACTTGAAGTCGAGGTACAAAATTTTAGAAAATCTAAAATTTTTTTTATTACTTATCACGTGCTGTATTTTCTTTAGCAGATAAAAAAAATCTGTTTTACATTACTAGACGTGGAATTTCATAGGCTTTCCAACTGGTCTTTTTTTAACCCCATCATTTTTTTTCGCTGAATTATAGTGGCTTAAAGCCAGCTGGAGAATTACTGGATAATTTATTAAAAATTTAATTACTTGGTTGAAAATTTTTCTTTGTAGGTCGAAATTTCAACTAGGTGAAAGTCAACTAGGTTTTTTTTAGTTGAACCATTTGTAGGTCGATTTAAATATTTGGTTAGAAAATCATATCTTCTGGCAAAAATTATTTTTTCTTTATTTAAAATTCAATTGATTGAAAATAATTTAATCCCCTATTGTTCCTTTATTCTTGTGATAATCACTTTATTGTACCTGTTTTAGGCGCATTGTGGGATGAATCTAAAGGATGCTATAATTATGAATTTTAAACTTTTGTAATTAATTATAAACAAAGGGATACTTCAATTAAAAAACCCAAAACAGCTTTAAATTATTTTTGGAAATATCTGAGTATACTTTCTTTTCATAATGCTGTTAACAATTTGTCTACGTCATTTAAAATAAGTCTACATTTGCGCGGCCCCATATATGGGTTTTCGCCTTAGTTGAACCATTTTTTAAACAATGATATTACTTTTTCATGTCCTGCAATTATTATAAACAAACTAACTGTCTTATCAAAAATCAAAAAAATTCAGGTGGATTTTTTTCCAAAATATCTAGGAGTACCTTTTTAAAACTATTTTTCGAATAAGTAAATCATTTGTTAATGATTTCATACTTTGCAAAGTATGACAATCAAACCTACCGTTCATTTAAAAACCCAAAAGACCTACAGAGGTACAGCCTTGTAGAGGGGTGGGAAAAGTGTTCCTAAGCTGAAAAACCTGCAGAAGAACCTTCGTGGATCCTGCACATGTTTCTGTACAGGTTGTATTGTCAGTTCCTGTGCAAGAATTTGGCAAAAGAAAAAAAATTATTCTTCAAAGAAACCTGCACCTGTCAAGGGATCCCGTACAGGTGACCTTGCGAAGAAAATTAAAGCGAAAGTTCCTGTACAGAAACGTGTATAGGTCCTCCTAAAGAAATCCATTAAAGCAACCTTTAGAAGGCTCCTTTTATTCCCTTGAAGATCTAACTCACTATCGAGAGAGCCAAATCACTAGCGAACTCTTGCTGATCAGTTCCTAGGCAAGTTCATGTATACTTGCATAGGATCCTGTACAAGATCCTGTACCTGAAGGCTAGCTTGCATACAGGTTCCTTTTTATAATCATGCACAGTATTCTCCCCCAAATTCCTGCACGGCAACTGTCATATTACCTGTACAGGTATGTCTGTAGTTTCCGTGTACACGAAAAAGTGCAGGATCCTCTTAGGATCCTGTACAGGAATTTGGTGATTTCTCATCTTCGAGTACAAGTGAGGTCATCCTTCAAGGCTACCTTTATGGACGCAATAATTGCAAATGACTCTGCTGCAACTTTGCAACTTCTTGCTACAATTCATGTATAAATTAAGAGGCAGTAGAGGACGCAGTTAGATGCTCTTTGTCTCTCTCTCACTCTCAATTGTGCCGCTTAATCAGTTTCGCGCTCTTTCTATCTTCCTCTCGCGTGTAACATGCAGACACCGTCACGATTTTTTAAAAATTTTATAAACGGATGATGATCGCGCAACGCGGAAGAGTAGACGGGTTTGTCGACTTGGGGTGAGGAGAGAAAGGTCAGCGACTTCAGCGGTACCGCGACCCTGGACCAACACATGACCCGACAACTTCCTACCTTTCGCCATCAAACGGTACGACAAGTTTTTATTTCTCTTAATTATCAATCCATTGCATCCCATGACATCATTTCTCACACCACTCTTCGGGTTGTTGTTGTAGAGAAAAGCTTGTTAGATTAAAGTAAATGTTGATTTATTGAATTGTTAATTAATGGATTCAAGAGCAATGAAATTAATACGTTTAAAAATATTATTATAATCAAATTAGAATTTCAACGTCTAAATTATTGTCAGATGGAGATTTCCATTTAATGTTTGGTAATCGCCCCCCCCCCCCTACCAAATTTCTTAGCTTCTAGAAAAAAATTCCCTCTAAGTTTAAGCCGAATGGCTCAATATTGAGCCCTTGAAATTAATATGTTATGACAAAATAAAGTTTCATTCAGTATTGAATAAGTGATTTTTTGAAATAACTCGTTAATGGTTGTATACGTTACTTCTAACTGTTAATAGTTACAGTTACTATATGGTAAAAAGTAACTCTAAGTCGCCTGAAAAGTTTCTTCTTTGCTTCCTTTATTTTATCATTTAAAAAGATAACTGTGATGATAATAAATAAACACTTAATGACCTAAAGAAAGAAAGATTTTTCAGTAACTTTTTTCAAACAAACAGTTGTATTTTTAACCAAAATACGTCAAAAAAATGTTAGCAAAAGAAATTAATTATCAAACCTGAAAGTACACTTTTCAAGAAAAGAGTTGAATTTTGAATTTTCAAATTTTAAAGAGCAAAAGTTACTTTCCAACAAAAAAGCTGGTATTTCTGTCAAAATAGTAAAATTTTTAACACAATAAATGAATTTAAAAAAACTTAAATTTTCTGCAAAAAAAAAAAGAATTTAAACCCAAGTAGTTAAGTATGATCCACGGAAATAAAGTGTCAACTAAAATTATGAATCTTCAATTAAATACGTAATTTTTAACAAATGATATTAACCTTCAACATAATAGTTACATTTTCAAATAGAAAAGACAAGTTTTCAACAAAAATGGTCGTCCCCTACACAAAATTGTTTTTACCAAAGAATATGAATTTTCAAACCAAAAAGAATACTTTATAAAGTTTCTACTAAGAGAGAATAATTTTTAAAAAATTCATAAATTTTCAACCAAAATAGCTAAATCCTCAACGAAAATTAAAATATTTTCTAAATTAAAAAAAAAATCTGAAACAAATTTGATTGATTTTTTACCAAAATAGTAGAATTTTCAACAATAACAAAAATGTTATTTTTTTACCAAAGAGATAATTTTTGAAAAAAATCAACAAATTTTTCTACCAAGAAGGGAACAAATACCACCGAATTGTTTAATTTTTAATCCAAAAAGACGAGTTAAAAAATGGAAAATATAAATTTTTAAGGAAAAAATTACTTTTTAACCACATAGTTAAATCTTCTACCAAAATATTTGAATTTTTAGCATATTGCATGAATTTTCAATGAAGTAGTTAAATTTTCAAGTAAAATTTAAACCCAATCACAGTTGAACTCAAGCAAAAGAAGCGGAATTCAAAAAGATAGCTGAAAACTCAACTAAAAAGGATAATTTTCTACCCATAACTGACCAACAAACCTCTTTTTATTGAAGATACACAAAAAACACAAAGTAATTACGAAATAACAAAATTAAAGTTCCAAGTGACTACAAAAATCGTAAACAGTTATGTTACAATTCACTGTTTGAAGAAATAACTAAGTTAACCTGAAAGTTGCAAATAACGTAAATTTTCAGTAAACTAGTTACTTTTATCAAGGATGCATATCTTAAATTTTTTTGTGCATAATTATTTATAATTTATCAAATTTTTTAAGCTTTTAAAATTAATTTTTAATTTCTGTTTTCATTATTACTTGTTAAAAACAATTTTCCCCACTGTAAATCATGAAAAGTTAGTACTTTTCGGAATTATTTATATACTTAATGAATTTTAGGAGAAATATATTTTGATTAAGATATTTTTTTCATTCTTTATGAAATATTTATTAGTAATTTTTACAGAATTTTAGAATGAGTTAAACAAAAAATATTCCTTTCAATATTCCTTAAAAGTGTCATGAATTCTAGATAAGAGGAACAGGCCATAATTTGTTAGAAAAAAAATGGAATTTTCCAATCAATTGTAACGTATACTGAAAAAAAATTGTATTCAAAAAATTCATTAAATATGAAATTAATGCAGAAAAGTACTAAATTTTTCTGATTACGGCAAGAGACAAAAAAACTTTTCGGAGGAATAATTTACCATGGATTGTGTACATTTTTTAATGAAATCGGGGATTAATTAAGGAACCATTGTGTAAATATAGGATTGCCCTACACTACCGTCAGAAATTATGAGATCGATTGACGCAAGCACTATTAAAAATCACTGCTAGCTTTGAACTATGATAACTCAGCAAAAAAAAAGATAGAGCATTTGTAAAAAAAACAGTTGGAAAGCCTATGAAATTCCACGTCTACTAATGTCTAACAGATTTTTCTTGATTTGCATAAGAGAATATATCACGGGATAGGTTTAAAAAAAAATTTCTAGATTTTCTAAAATTTTTTACTTCAACTTCAACTTTTAGCATGGCCTAGTCTGAAAATTTATCTTTAATTTAAGCCAAAGAAACTTGAAAAATCTTTATCGGTTCCCGAGATACGATTAAAAATGTTGAATCATATCTGAGTTGAGATTTAGTCGACGATCACGGTTCTCGGCCGGTCTGCTGCTCGCCTCCTTTGTTGAGGCAGGACCGAATATGTCACGCACAGAGGTGGTGCTGGATTGGGGCTCTCTTGTACTTTTGATTCTGCTCATCAGTAATTTTTATTTCTAATTGTGGAAATTTTTTAAAATTATTCATTGTTTCTTTAATAATTTACAATTATTTCAATTCAATTAATTCCACATATTGAAGCATGAAAAAATGATAAACAGTTTTTTTTTTATTTCTCAAAATTTTTTATCAACTTGAATGTTAATAAAAAACTAGATATATTGTTACGAGAGTAAACTATTTTGCATACGAATCAAGCAGCTAAATTCTAAATAAATTATTCATATGAAAAACACTCAAAAATCTTAAAAGTGAATAATAATGGAATTTCCAAAATAAAATAGATATAAAACAATTCGTAGGTGTAATGAAAATTATATTTTCAATTTCTAATAAGTAGTTTATTATTTTTCTGTGCACAAACATTTTTCTTACACAAACAACTTGCTCATTATTTAATTTTTCCATGATCAAAATTACAAAATAAATAGGAAAAAGTATATGTACTGATTTCAAGAATTTGCAGAGCTGCCATTGATGCGAAATGTGGCTACTTCGAGGAGTCCCGTGTCTAAAAAGTTGCTTTCTTGAATTGAATCCGAATATTTTATTAAATGAGTTACATTATTAAACCTTTTAGACTGTTTTTCATATAAAAAATTTATTTAAAATTTTTATAGAACTTATATCCACTCTAGTTTTTTAATAAGAATATAAAGGTCTCGTTAGTGAATTATACTTGAAATTCGTACATATACTTTTTCGTATTTATTTTTTAATTTTTATAATCGAAAAAATAAATAATGAG
Source organism: Druon quercuslanigerum (assembly GCA_010014905.2). Classification (NCBI taxonomy): domain Eukaryota; kingdom Metazoa; phylum Arthropoda; class Insecta; order Hymenoptera; family Cynipidae; genus Druon; species Druon quercuslanigerum. The sequence continues at coordinate 3,179 of JAAAKG020135801.1, read as the reverse complement.
CTTGTTGTTTGTGTAAGAAAAATGTTTGTGTAAAGAAAAATAATGAACTACTTATTAAAATTTGTTAAAACATAATTTTCATTACACCTATGCACCACCTCTGTGTGTGGCCTATTCGGTCCTGCCTCAACGAAGGAGGCGAGCAGCAGACCGGCCGAGAACCGTGATCGTCGACTAAAACTCAACTCAGATACAATTGAACATTTTTAATCGTATCTCGGGAACCGATGAAGATTTTTTAAGTTTCTTTGCCTTGAATTAAAGATAAAATTTTAGGCTCTATTTCCTGTAATTTTCAGATTTTTGCAACAATTTTCCTAGGTCTTGCTAAACGTTGAAGTTGAGGTACAAAATTTTAGAAAATCTAGAATTTTTTTAAAAACTTATCACGTGCTGTATTCTCTTCAGCATATGAAAAAAAATTTGTTTGAGATGAATAGACGTGGAATTTCATAGGCTTTCCAACTGTCTTTTTAAAAATGTCCTATAATTTTTTTTGCTGAGTTATCGTGGTTAAAGCCAGCAGTGATTTTTAATATTGCTTGCATCAATCGATCTCATAATTTCCGACGGTAGTGTATATTAATTATTTCATAAAAAATATAATTGTTCGCAATTCTTTTAAATTTTTTAGAATTTTTTAATATTTGAATGCATTCAAATAATAAGGTTTAAAGTAAAAAATTGCAACACCGTTATTCTTACAATAATTAAGCACGGGTTATCTTTCTCCGTTTCAATTTTTTCAAACAAATAATAAGAATTTAAAAAAAATATTAATTATTTTAAAAATATTTTAAAAGCTGCATTTTAATCCAACTTATACACCTTTGAAGAAGAAAACTATTCTCTTCTTACACTTATTACACATAATTATACACAATTACACTCATTACTAACGATATTCATTACAAATAATGCGAAAAAATTAATTAAAAAAGCAAGTTTTTGGCATGTGCCTGAAGACAAAATTTAGTTTCCACTTTTGTTTAATCTAAAGTAATTTTTAATGTTATAAGATCATTAAATAAACAAATGCACATTTTAGTTATTTTGCGCTCTATTGACTTCGATTTATTAACCAAATTTATCACAAATTTGTTTCAAATAAATAACTACTCAAGAAAATCTTTCTCGTATGATACTTTACCAACAAAAATTAATTGTTTATTTTATAATTAAATTCACAATTTTCATGTTTGTCAATAAGTGCGTTTTGCTTTTCGTTACGAAATCGACTGCCAGTGACTCAGAAAGAACCTTCTTTTTGAGGAAAATTTGACACGTGACAAAATTTGTTATTGATTTAAATACATTTGATACAAAAATCAGATTTTCGTCCATTTTCAACCAGTTGATTTCGTTTTTTTAATAGAATTAACTCTTCATGAATTAAAAAAAATCCTTTTCTTATGATACTTTGTCAAAAAATAATTTTTTTTTTTATTTTAGAAACAATTTTATTAACAAATTCACAACGGCACTACTTTTTCAACAAATAGACGTAGATTTCCTAATAAATGAACTGCTAAGGACTCAAAAATATTATGAGACTTTGTCGATTCATTTAATTGTTATTTAATTAAATAAATTTTATAAAAAATACAAATTTTCGTCAATTTGCAACCAGTAGATTTCGTTTTGTCAACTAAAATAACTCTCAATAACTTGGCAATCTTTTAATGTTTACTATGTGTTTTTTTATTTTTTATTCAATTTGTTTTAAGAAACAAAAAATGTTTTCGCCAGACAAATTATCCTAATAAATAAATTATTTTCTGCAGAATGGTAGGCGATTTCGTAAAAAAAGATGTACATTTTTTGATAAGTATCCAGGCTTCAATTGACGAAAATCTGAATTTTTTCATAAAATTTATTTAGATAAGTGAAAAACTTTATCGCATAGCAAAGTTTTCGAAGTAATTAAGAATTTTTGAGACACTGAATTTCGATCTCGAAAGAAAAAACAAAAACCCTTTTTTAATAAGTTGTGAATAAAATAAACATTTTTAATTGGTTGATAAAGTTCTATAACTGAAGGATTTTTTTAATAATATAAAATTGAATCCATTGACTTATTTATTGTTCTTGAATATATTTATTTAAGCAATTTACAATTTTTATTGGGTTCAGACGATCGAACGCTAAGCTTACGAATAGGATTAGGGTTCGATAGTTGTGTCAATAACAATGAAAATTTTTCTATGTATTTTTTATCAGACCTTTGGTGGTTCAGAATCCACCTTAAGCTGTAGGTCCCTTCAAAACAGTATTTTTGAAGTATTTGTATTTTCTCGAACATTTTTCATATGCAGTTAATATCCCGCAAACAAAACGGCAAAATTCCTTTTATTTTTTGTCATGGATTTTCGAAAATCGCGTTATTTTATATCTACAGCATAGGTCAGTGAAACGATTTTCCTTCGCCATGTAAAATTTCTAAAATATCAGTTAACAGGTTTATACCGCGGACCCTTCATTTATTTTAAGTTGCAAAATAAAAAATTATTATTAAAAGTTCGCATTTGCTATAATTAATAACATTATGCAGGTAACAAGAATTTATATTGTTAAATAATGTATTGAGTAAAAAAAATGTTTGTAAACCATTTCAATTGTTTGAGTGGAAAAAATACTATGGAAATTTTAAATTGAGAGGATTTAAAAGTGAATAATGCTAAAAAAAGCGTTAAAAATATAAAATAATTTCGAATGCGGGAAATATTAATAAATAAAAAATGTATAAAACTGAAACTTGCAATGAATATGAACAATTAAATGGAACAATTAAATAATTTTTTAAATTTTTATTAGTTTCCTTTTAAGAGCTCATAATTTGTATGTTGAAAGCTAAATTTTTAATTTGTTCCTATCACTAGCTTAATTTTTGCGATTGAAATTGAACTGATTGAATACCGATAAGTATAATTAAAGAATTAAAAACATTTAATTTATAATCGATTTAAAAACTTTTACATTAATCTAAGTAGTTTAGGTTCTGAAATTAGAATAAAATGATGGAATTTTATAAAGTATGATTGACAATTTAAGAATTATTAATTTTTAAACGATTAAATGTACTTAAAGGAATGAAAATATTTTAAAGGTTTTAGTATATATATATATATATATATATATATATATATATATATATATATATATAAACACACATTTATTGA
>JAAAKG020135800.1:0-13409 GCA_010014905.2 Druon quercuslanigerum | reverse complement strand
TTATAATTACTTTATTGATGCACGAAAGGTTATCATTTAAAAATGCGAAATCCCAATTCGTAATAGTGTGGTATATACGTATGCGCAGATGCAGTGTAGGCTCTGAGGTTTAATAGTAGGGATACACGGGAAAAAATTCGGGTGGAGGGGGGTACTAAATACCCTAGACCCAATTTTGTCTGCGTGGACTGGAACTCTATCGGTTCGAAAAATGGAACTAGGGTAGTTCAATTCTCTTGGAACTAGTTTGATTCGTCTAGAGAACGCCCGACGCACATTGGGGAAAAAGTACATTTTTTGGTTCAAAATACAATTCCAGCTGAACCTTTGGATCGATTGGATGTTTCAAAAAAAAAAATCTGATCAAATTTCAAATAAAATTGTCTAGGCTGATTTTTAATTTAGCTTTTCAATTGTTTTATAAATAAATAAATATGGTGAAAAAATGGCAATTTTTTCCGGAACTCGTCAATAATATAAAGACATTTCATCATGATGCAATAAACCTAATCATTATTTATAAACAAATTATTGTTTGAAAATATGCTTGATATAATTTGCATTAATTTAACGTGTTTTGAAGTTATATTGCAAGATATTTGTATGGAATCAATATTTTAATGAAGAAAATGTATCTTAAAACTATTCTTGTTAATATTATAAACAAATTTAATTAAAAAATGATTTATTCAAGCATTTGTCGTCAGAAAAATTCGTGTTCATCGATTTCAATTTTTTTTAAATCAGGTACATCATGATAATTTCAGAAAATTCATAATTTGTTGATGCATTTTATGATTTTATCAAACAAATGTATTATTTGGGGATTTGTCGACGGAAAAACTCGTTTTTTTAATGTCAGTCCTTTTAATTAGGAACTTTACAATAATTTCAGTAACATTCATAATTAGTTAAACCACTCTAGTTGCAGTTTTCGAACCGATAGAGTTCCAGCCCACGCGGACCATATTCGTTCTAGGGCATTTGGTGTAGGGAAGCGCGAGTTCAAGTAAGCTGCTAGTACACTTTTAGAAATGTTCGGAAATTTCCGAAACGAAAGGCAGTAACTTTTATAACAAATTTACCATACCTTTATTAACAGTCAGAAGTGGTATCTGAAAATTACAAATTGTTATCGACGCGGAAAGGAGTGCTCAGTATATTGCTACTACGCACTCCCCGCCCCTCGAAGGGCAAAGCTGCCTGCTTGGTATTGTTTGTTCCGCGTGCTTACATTTTATGAAAAATAGGTACTAAAAGTGTTTTTAAGTAATGTTCAAATGAATAGACGGTTTATTATTTTTAAAATGACATTATGTGAAAAATTTCGAAACGTCGATGACCTCGTGTTTAACGGACGATTGCGATTACATGAATGGATATAATTAAAATTTAATACATAATATGGCAAGAATACTAATTTTAGGCGACCACAAACGAAATACGAATTCTAATCTAACTTGTAGGTTATCGTTTTGTGGCTAGTTAATATTTCATTTTTATATTTATAAACATTTATTTCGAGTTTGTTTTTATGTTAAGAAAAGTTACTTAAAGTTTATAATCTGTTGAAATTTATGTAAAGTACTAATTTTTTTTTTTCATTTGACAAAAACAATTTGAACATAAAACTTATTTTTGCACTCTGTACAATAAAAATTCCCCATGTAAGACTTAGTTGTCGATTATTTTCAATTGTTCTCATTCGTTAATCGCTTCAAATATGAAAAAATTACCCAAATTGTTTTTAAGCACAAGTTAAGATGCATCTAAAAAATTCTACCTGTTTCTGCGAGTCAGATTTATAAGAATCTGTGCATCACCGGATGTATCTGATTTTCCAAAAAAACACTGGCGAGGCCAGCGAAACGTTTGGCTGGCCCCGAGATAATCCAAAATCAACTTTATATGGGCCTAATATTTTTGTGTAAATTTGTTCAAATTTGTCTAACCAACTTCAACCCCTAAAAACTACCCTTTATACGAAAAACATCATAGCGGGGCAAGCGAAACGTTTCACTGGCTTCGTCATGGTGTTTTTCACAAAGGGGGTAGTCAATCAAATTAAGACGAAAATAATGGGCCTATACAAAGTTGATTTGATACCTGAATGTTAGAAAAACCTCTATTGGAGTGATCATCTAAAACGACCACTTTCCCGTTGCTCATCTAAAAGAACCACTCTTTTTGTTAAGTCTGCCCCTTGTTTTAGCACGCACACTTGCACAGCAGAAAGCATGTAGATTATTATTACACCATTAAGCCGTTTCCCTTTCGGGTTAGGCGTGGCTCACTCGGTAGGGAGGGGAGTAGTGTGAGGAAGGGATTATAGAATTTTTAGATTGATCTGGAATTCTCGTGTTATTTATTTAAATAACACGTTCACTGATTAAGTAGTTTTAAATCTCCGACTGAATACATTATTATTACATATTTTGATTTCATGGGTTTCAACGAAATAAAGGAATTCACGGAGTGTAAGGAAAGAACGCAATTCACAGAATACAACGAAATCGATGAAATCAAGCAATTCATAGAATTCAAAGAATTCACGAAATTCAAAAAATTTATCAAATTTAAGGAATTTAACGAAGTAACAGAATTCAAGGAATTCAAGGAATTCAAGAAATTCAGCGTATTCATTGAATACCTTGAATTCGTTAATATATTGAATTAGTTGAATTCAGAGCCTTTATTGAGTTTCTTGAATTCAGTAAATTCCGTGAATTTCATTTAATTGCATAAATGTCTTCAATTCTGTGAATGCATTGAATTCCTTGAGTTTCTTAAATTGCGTGAATTTTTTTAAGCCCTATGAATTCCGTGAAGTGTAATGATAATTATGTAAAAAACGCGGGCTGACTAGAAATTTTACCAGAAACCCGAATACACTTTTCCCAAGGTTTTTGGCGTGCTGAATCTGAATCCGAGGTCCAAATTCTCTGGTGGCTCAGGTTCTTGATATATCGTAACCTAAATATATATTAATCATCTTAAAGTATATGTATTTTTCTTCAAAATGTCGTTGAGTTTTTTCGAATATATTGTTTTCGTGCCAAGATACTCAATTTTGAAAGTAGCGAATTTCATGAATTTTTTATAGGTTAAATACTTGTTTTCATAACTTAAAACGAATATTTAAGGGGACATGAAAAATACAAGTACGCAAATTCCCAGTCTACAAATCCCAAGCCCACACACTCCACGGCCACATGCCACAAGCCCACAAAATCCAAACACATACACCTGAAGCCCACACAAACCCTGAGATAACAAATCCCAAGCCCATTCATCCCAAACCTACACACCGCAAGCCCACACACCCCAAGTCCACTAAGCCCAAACCAGATGTCAAGATCTTTTACCTAAAAAAATATTCTCGCTTTGGATAATGTTGTAATAGTAAGTCATAATGCGTACTAAACATTTGAGTCGCAACAAGCAATGCGCGAAACGAAACTGCCGAGTAATTTCCTTAACGAGTATTTCAATCACGCAAATAAGTATTGCATGAATTAAAATGCACTTGAGAAAACCTATAATTATATTATATAGGTCGTAGACTATCTTAAATATTTTATGTTAAAGAATTTCTATTATCAAGAAGGAAGTTCACAATTCGCATAAAAAATCATAAAATTTTTGCAGTCTACAGTTCCGAAAAAAACCGAAACAGATCATTTATGCTTCCACTTAACTAAAGATAAATACATAAAATACCTTAAGAAAGTTTTTCGGAGATACAAAAATTACTGGAGTTGATGTTTTTAGGAGAACCTACACCAGATCAGGCCTTCGTTTCAGTACTTTTGCATGTACCAGCAAGAAAATGGTGGCTTCATTGCAGAACAAAGGGATTCAATGCAAGTTGGAGAAACGAGATTCGAATCAGCCACGTTGATCTGTTGTCAAAGTATTTGGAGAACTAAAACGCGAGACCTAATGATCTACAAAGGCTCTGCATATAATTGGTGCTTGCATGTTCTTAAAATGAATTATCTCACGCCATCTGGAAAAGTGACCGATCATCGTGATAAAATATTTACTGACGCAAAGCGGACCTATTAAGTCTATATGCACGAGTTTGAATTGATAGTCTGGATCTTTAAAATGGGATTTAATGATATTATTGTGCCAAGATCATTTCGACTCTTGGCAAGCAAAAGATTCTTTGCATCAGGTAGAAACATCACGTCGCATCGAAGGCCAGCCATAACGTTTTGCATGGATTTGAGCAGTCACTGTGGCGTAAGGATAAATTGGATTATGCAAGAGAATTTAAAGAAGCGATAAAAATATGATCAATGTAAGCCAAATCGTAGCCAAGATCTCCAATGCGTTTTGCAAACATTTCTTTCAACATAAACTCGTCTCTAAAAAGAAAGTTCTTCAATGTTATTTAATTGGTGATTCATAATTTTATTGATTCTAATATACAAGAACATGTCAAGTCGACTGAAATGGTCTCGAAGAAAAAACGAGAAGTAATATAATTTGATGAATAAAAAAAATGATTTACTGAGTTCTAATGAGATATTTAGTTTAAGATAATGATTAGGCTGTTTCCTATTCTGTATGAAAAAACGAGATACGGATAGCACATAAGTCCATAATCGTTCCGTTTTCGTATAGTAAGCGGTGTTAGAATTTTAAAATGAGTGTTGACTGCCATCAATTTGGAAAAGAATCAAAAGTTTATTTAGCATACTTGCCCACTATATTGGACCCGCAATTTTCGATTTTTAAGTTTTTCACATCAGATTCGTAATCAGTGACTTCGAGAACAACCTTCTACCAATTCTGTTCTGAAGATCAATTAAAAATTTCAAATAAATAATGTTAATAAAAGTTGTAGGCTTAGTTAAAATACTCATTTTATGTTTACTCCATGTTTTTATACAAGTGAACGTTTTCAAGATATTTGATGATAAAGGTAAATATTTCATGCCCAGCGCCTGTCTAGAACATATGTATTGTTATGGTCACAGAAATAATGTTGCTCAAACCCCTTCCCCTTTCTAGCTTCTTGTGGTAGGCGGAAAGTCACCCCTTGGTACATTATCATTTTATAAATTTAAACACATAATTATACATTAATTAAACATATTGTATGTGTTTTTCATAATTAACTCGAAATTGAATATTGTTTGGGGTTTGAGATGGATAGATTCCTTATCCCAGGCAACCGTTTAACGCTGTCCTCTATGTCGTGGTAAAACTACCCTTTCTATCAATAAATTAGTGTGGTGCACACAGTGTTCCGTCATTTCTGCGCGGATGATTCTATTAAACATAGATGCTGATTACCCTGATATTGTTTGGTAAGTTAAGAGAACCCTCAATAATCAATATGAGTCTGGCAGTAAAGGAAGTTGTTAGGCTTGTCTTACATATCATATCCTGAATATCGCATCCTTATACATGCTATTTAGTGTTTTGCTAAAGGGGATCAACGCTAAATAGAACCATAGTGCACAGTAGAAGTCTCCTTGAAATATACTCGCGAGGTTTTACAGCATCCTTTTTGTTCTTCTGTAAGGATCTCATTCTCGTCACACTAAGGATATACGTTCTCTGCAATGATAGATGCAAGACATTTATAAATTGTTGGAAGACAAGTTGTCGGTCGAAACTCAGATAGAATCTAGCGTCTGGTTTTTTAGGTAACATATACTTAGAACCCTGAAGCATAAAGCCTGGCATCAATTCTGGTTGCTCGATAATCTTCTGAAAACACCTTACCAACGAATGATGCACACTCGTCAGATACTTGTACCAGAAGTTGTGCACCCTGTCTGAACCTGGAGCTTTCGAGTTACTTGGCCTATTCAAAACCGCTGAAACATCTAAAGCTGTGATGTTTGTCAGCTCCATTAAAGGGCTATTTCCTGCCCTTTCTGTCTCTAGTTTGAAGCACGCAGTGTCCAAATTGCATCTGCTTTTTTTTCCAAATACCCGACCATTAATTAGTCATATCTTCAAATTGAGGGACTTCGGTGCCTTGCTGGGTATTTTGCTTTACAGTCAGTTCACGGTAGAACCTTCTTTCATCTTCTGAAAGTTTCGATTTTGTTGCCTTCATGCACTACTTTTCCTGTATCGACGCAGTCTGGCAGAAAGAACATCAAGTCTTTGCCGTTGGAAATCCATAATCTCATCCAATATTGATGGTGTTAATGTCTCGGTAAGCCGAGGTAGGATGATTTTAGTAAAATGGTTTATCAGCTTTCTAGTTCTATTCCCTTTTTTATATTAGGTTAATCGACCGAATTTGCAACTTACTTTGCTGATATCCATATCCGATCTGATTTTCCATGGTGGATCTAGATTCCTGGCTGGGGCAAAAACTGCATTTGCAGGCCTAGTTCTGCGCCGCAACATCCTAACGGCTACTACAGCTGCACAGTATACAAGAGTTTGCACCTGTAACGCAGTTTCTGTTATGTTTGAATACGTAGGTAAAACCTTGCAGTCGAGGTGTTCTATTAGTACACGCAAATCATGTGTGATGTTTATTTTGGGCAGAGAATGCCTTAGTGTTGGTTCTACATGTCTGAACTCTAGTAAAGCATGCACGAAATTATTTTCAAGGTGCTGTAGTTTTTCTGGGATTTCGCTATCTACATCAACATTATTAATATCCGGATGTTGTTTTAATAGATGCGGTACATGATGCTCACTATCCTTAGCATTTATGCCTTCAGCTTTAATTAAGTTTTCTTTGTTTACATCTTTCAAACGAAGTTTATCAATAGGAAGCTGCTGTTCCACTTCCATTTTTAAAGCAGCTATTTCAACTGCCGAAAGCAATCTGTTTACAGACATTGAGCATAACATCTCTGCTTATGTGGTGTGTCCATTTCCTTCGCTTCTTGGTTGCTAAGCCTCTGCTTCTGGCACTGTTTCTATAAGGCCTTCTACCTCTGGAGGATGTGTTGGTATTGGATCATCAACAAGTTGACGAAGAACATCAATTTCAACTGCTCGACCGTGTGTCGCGGGTTCCTCTAACTGATATTCATTGCTGTTGTGTTTCCACGCCAAATCAACCTGTTGCTTAATCTCAATTTCTCGGTCTTCTGTGATGTGCCAATTATTCCTGCTGTCCTTCACCTTAGCGATAAGATGTCTTAGTGCGACTTTCTGTATAATAAGATACTTTGCAGCAAATCTCGTTCTTAAATTGTATACTTTTTCCATTTTTGTTTCAAGCTTCGCACTTTCGTTATAGAGGCGCATCAAATCCTTTTTTATTTTTGTATCCCAACTGATGCTCCCCCACGGTATTTCTGCCGATGTGGTTATCTGTATGTAGCTAACGCTAGCCAAAGCATCCTCAGCATGCACAGTTGATGTTCCACGGATTACTGTTTGTCGCAGATGTTCTTGCTGGCAAGCTGTTTGATTAGTGATATCTGCCTGACCATCTCGCAGCTCACCATAACCACCGTCCCGCATGCTGTGGCCCCTAGTGGCGGCTCCAGGGGCGCCTTGTCGATCCTCAGGAAGTGACAAGCGTTTCAATATCTTTAGTATACTCCCCATGATTTATGGGTTTTGAATGGTGAAACACCCTGTCCGTAGGAGTGCTACTGCCAACATAACCTTCAAAGTCATTAGAGGAAAGCTCAAGCCCTACCGCGACATCAAAGCGAGAACACCTTCGGTAGATTTAATTATTGTGATTATTATTAATATAACATTCAGCAATATTCTTTTTAAGTTGAGCGTGAATAACTCGGTGACAGCCTCTCTATACTTTCGGAGATGCAGGAGTTTGTAGAATGTGTATGAAGCGGTAAAAGATGGAGGGGGTAAAATTTCAATTAATCTAGAATGCATGTGTTCTTAATTCAAATAACACATGCGTTTTGGAAATTAGTTACTATACAGGTCACTGATCAATCCTTATAACAAGTACCCCAGGTGAAGAGCTTCCCGAAATAAATATTTAAAGCTTTCTAAACTAGCCCATTTTTGTCTAAGATCTTTCTATTCAGAAGCCTTACAATCTACTGACACTCTTTGTCAGGCATTTCCAATAAAATATTTGTCGCCACACTTGCCTATCCTGACATAGCTCTTTAGCTTAGTTTACGTCAATACATTTCCGCAAGCAAGTTCTTGCGCTTGCAGGGCTTCATGTATATTTTCGATTCAGGGTTTTGTTCACGCGTAATCACTATTCTTTTCTCTGTCTGCCTTTGTCAACCCTATCAGATACATTTGACAGGAATAACATGTCAACCCCGATTATGTTACTCATAACAAGATACATGTACTCATTAACTTGTTCTATCCTCTTATCGCGTAAGGCTATGTTCAATACTGTTTTCTCACCCTTTTCTCCAAACACGATACTTTTTATTACTTACACGAATTTTGAGTGCCATGTTTTTCATGCTTTCATTCAGTTTTTTAACCATTTCTTTAGGCTTTTCATTAAGTCAAACACTTATCCATCAATGTAAGAAACAGAAAAGGGGACATAATACATCCTTGCCTAACATGCTGACTCTATGAATGTATTTCCTCTCTATAAAAGTAACAATATTTCAGTAAAACAGGTCATTTAAGAGGGTAACAAGCTTTACTGCAAATATACGTTTATTGAGAACGCATTCTCTATTCATGGCACTGCCATACAACCATCAGTCCCGACTCAAATAATTTTACAGAATCCTGAAAATAAATAAGGATGCAATCACTTATAACTGCCCAAAGGCGGAGAAAAGATTTATTTTAATTAGGAAGAAAATTGTAGTCCATGAGATTATTTCTTATTTGATTATAATCTCTCCCTTTTGCGGGTTTTAGAGTCTGAACATAATCATTGAATGTATTCTTACACACAAGTCTTATACTATCTTAGGTACTATTCGCTTCCTACCGTCTTAAATTATTATTCTTATTTCAAAACACTTGCAAATTTGCCCGGGGCTTCCATTTTCTCTTACCGTTTACAGTTTTAAAATTTGAATCTAGTCTGCTATACTATTCGAACCCCTGTAAACTTCTTTAACACATGCAAACATGTTTTCTGTTCACACCTGCATCCTCTACAAACATTGTCTTCTTCATTCATTCAATACCTGCATGCCGAAAGCCACTCTCACATTCTAAATCTCACTGCTTTATTCCATTTGCTCACCTTTTTCAGGTACTACCTTGAATTTGCGATTTATTTGCCATATTTGCTCCCCTTGCGTAGCCTTCTTCTCTTTTTCTATTGCCTCCCACACTGTATCCCTCACTTTCATACTACATTCACACCTCATTTTTTATTTATCATCCTTCCATTTTGAACGCCCCACGTTAACCCTCCTTTCTTTATCCATATTCTCCTGTGCACACGCTTGTGCGATTTTGCTTCCCTCTCCAGATTTGAGTTTCTCTTTGAAGTTACAGGGTATTTTCACTTGACTATCTGACCACCATTTTTTCTCGTCCTATTTCTTGCTTCCGCATATAACATGGGTAGCTCCAACTAACTCCCATAACCTATCTCGAAAATAACTGATGAAAACTTTGACCTCTTTTATGTTCTTTCCATACTTGAATTTCCACTCCATATCTTAAAACTGACCATACTAACACCTCTTACACCCATACTCTCATGTTATAGTTGTCCTTAACCCTTCTTTTTCCTATACACCATAGTCGTGCCATTACTTTAATTGCGCATTCTAATTTCTTTCTCACCTGCAGCTCGCTTTATTCACTCGTTTTGAAGCAAAATCCTAGATAACAAAAAAAATCCAACAAATCCAACAACACGATATTTATCTTCCATTCGCACTCTAACCTACCCCTTTTATTTATGAAATATATCATCTTGGTCTTGTTCACATTCACTGTTAAACCCGTTTCTCTTGCGTAGTCTTCGAACACTTTCATCAAGAGATTCATACCTCTTTTGTCATCCGCTAATAGCACTGCATCATCTGCATATGCTAGTGAATATAGTTTGTCTGTTCCTAATTTTGACCTACCTTTCCATTTTCTCTTCAACTTCTTCTTTAAATCTGCCAGTAGAATACTAAACCGAAGTGGGCTCAATAGATTACCTTGTCTGAGCCCACTTATTGTTTGCAATTAAGAACCTGGATGGAATAAAGTCCTCTAAAATAGTATACTAATTGTCTTCACCCCGAGCTAAAGGAATGTTTAATAATAATTAATTTTAATTAATGAAATGCGCTGTTGGCTGCTATCTCGGGCTTTGCTATATCTATATCTTTTTTCTTTTGTGACCTGCATCAGCGCGCTCTCCCGACCACCTCATGTAGCACCGCGCGATGTGTGCAGCCGACTTTTGCAAAGCTGAGGCAAAGCCGAAGTTTTCCTGGTCAGGGCAAGTATCAAAACCAATTAAAAAGTAATAAAACATATTCAAGAAGACACTTTAGTGCAACTTATTCAATATGACTCACTGTGGTGAAGTTGCTGTTTCAGAGGTTAAGTACATACGTACATGCGTACAAGAACGTTGTTAGTAAAAGTTCAGATTATAGCTACTAAAATAATATGGTACATAATAATATTTATTGTATATCTACGGAAATTGCATGAAGATTATACCCGAATAATGTTTGGTCATTAAGTTACGCACAGTTCTTGTGATAAATACGACAGGAAAGACGTACTTTTGGCTAGGGGATGCAGAAAAAAAAATTCAGTTGAAAATGGACTTTTCTTCATAAATTCCGTTTAGAAATTTATTTTCAAGAATTTAAAAACTTAAAAGAATTTTAAAAATATATTTTTTTAAACTAAATTTTATCTTGAGTAATTATAAAAAAGTACACCCTAATGTCATTAAAATCACCAAAGCCATGAAAGTGTAAAGAAAAAAGGATTTTCAATTTTTATATTCCCCTTAGTTTTCTGAATCTTTTAGGAAATATTTCGTAATTTCGTTCAAACACCTTAAAGATCGAATACCAAAATTTGCATCAAAATTACTAATAGTAAATGAAATTCTTTAGATGAGTTGACTTGGAATCCCTCTAAAGTTTAATTCGTTGGTATTTAATTAGTTTTATCTTATGCGATTATTTTTGTCCAATAATAATTTTTCATCTTTCGCTGAAAAAACAAATGAAACTTCATTGTCGTGACAATGATGTTGTAGACAGTGTTTTTGTATCCCCCCTTAAATTTAGCTTTATTTATAATTAATGTATGACGCTCTAATGAATAGAGAATTTTTTCGAAATCAAATCTTCTTTTCAGTGAAGTCTTGTGCGATTTCTTTTCACTGACTTATTGAAACTTTTGTATAGAAGTCCACATTTCTGAAGCCTATAGTAATATCGAACTAATCGTTCAGTTTTCGAATATCTGCCTCAAACTAAATATCTAAGCCGCGTACGAACTTCCTTACATAAATACATATTGGACCTTCCAGATCTGTCTTTGTTATTTTAATTACATTACTAATAAGCATTTTTAAAAGTATGTTGCTTTCGATACTTATCAAGCTGATACCATTACAATTATTGCAGTTGTTTTTGTCCCCCTTTCATTTGCATTTTAGTACGATAATAGCCTTTTCCCAATAATTCTGGACTTCTCGTACCTCGGTAAATCAAATCAACTCACACATTCTTCGAGTTCATAATGACATCCCTAACCTGACAATCAGATTTCAAGGTCTATTTCAAGTTTCCTTTGCCTAATTCCTTCTGACTCTCTGATACTTCTTTCTTTCTTGTTGTCCTAAGCAATTTTTGAAGTCATAATTTCTTATTTTTGTCAAAAGCATTCAGAATTTCCATTCCCTATTTCAGTTTAATTTTATATTTGCTTTACTGTAACTATTATTTTTACTTTTCTGTTTTGATACCTATAATATTAAACTTTTTTTAGATACGCTCATTTCTTTTCATAAAAGGCTACAATAACAGTATTTTATACTGCAATATTTTTTTTCACTAAGTATACCGTACACAATAAAGCAGCATTAGCAGAATTTATCAGCATTTGCATGATCACTTTCTAAATTTGGTATGTTTATAGTTTGCTCACTGATTGATTGAGAATGCGGTCTTTTCGTTAACTAGTTCCACATGGAATTAATAGTACGTAGCTTGAGCTGCATTCTGCAGCATTCAAGCGTAAAGTGATGTTATTTTAATTGGAAATTATTGAGTATCGACCTGGCTGGCTGTTTTGCTGCTTTTCACTCTACTGATCCTACTCGACTCATTTGCTATGATTGACAGTTTGGAAGTGTTTAGATTTGCCATCAAAGTGAAAACCTTTATTCCTTTCCGTTTATAATTTATTAGTAAAACCATGTTCCTTAAATCTGATTTTTCAAAATTAATGCTAGTTTTCTTTTATAATAAGTAACATAAATTACTTTAGCAAAAAATTGAAAATGCTAGGTTTTATTAAGGTTTTATTGTATAAAGATTTTCTATAGAAGTACTTTTAGGCCTAAGGAGTATAAAAAATGTATGCTGGGGCGAATTCTAATTACTAGTAACAGCAGGCGGGAAAGTAGTTCAGGATGGTATATCGGATTAATGGAGAACTGAGAAGGTTTACAAAAAGAAAGTCAATATGCCTCCTGCAACGTCGGGGGGGGGGTGGGGGGCTCCAGCACCCCACAACCTCCTTGGCTACGTGTCTGCATGTCTTTCAACTTTCAACTAGAAGACATGCAATGTTGGATTCTAGTTTGGAAATAGGATACTTCGGCCTTTAGAATATGTATATCAGTCTATCGAATAGTCTCCTCCGTCTCGAATTTCAAGTGAAAGATCTGTAATGAAGCATGTCTTTACTTTCCAAACGAAAACAAAGTGTAAGGCTCTTTTTTTAAATGTTTAAATGCGCAATAATATATACATAAAATATTTGTCATAAGGACAACCGCAGAATTACGCCGGGATCGGGTGCTAATCTGAACATTTGCACCCGATCCCAGCGAAATCAATGAGATGGTGGTTACAGTCTGTGACGGAATCAACACGGCGATCCGGCAAAAGTCTCGTGCACCCTGAGGACATGGAGCGACCCAAGAACGACCGCCTTCTGCATTTTCCTCGCAAGAGCTTAAGCATATTGTTTACACGCAGGGATGCTTTTTAGGTTATTAACTAGCGAAAGCTTGGCACCGCCAAGAGCGTTGATGATACGGACGATTAATTTAACAGAATATTCTGGGTAGAATCGTCGCTACTCCCTCACAAGGTCTCTATACCTCTCTTTCTTTTCATTCTCCTTGACTATGATGTTTTTGTCAGCTGGAGCCGAAAATTCGATAACGAACATGGTTCGCTTCTCGAAGTCAAGGAGAACAATGTCAGGCCCCGAGTGTGCAACAGAAACAATTGTCGAGAATATAAAGTTCCAGTATATGCGGCACTTCTCATTCTCGACAATTAACTCTATTTCCC
>JAAAKG020135799.1:0-13409 GCA_010014905.2 Druon quercuslanigerum | reverse complement strand
ACTTCGCACTTCCTCTATCTCTACTTTTGCATCAATCCTTTTTAGTACTTCTTCTACTCCTTCCTGCATCTCCTTCCACTCTAATCTTATACCTTTTATCGCTACGTTTCTTTTCCTTCTTCCCTCTCTTTTTTTTCTATTCTTTGTTCTATTTTTCTCAGTCATTCCTTCTCCGCATTTCCATTCACGCCCCCACCAAGATCCCTGTTCGAGCTTTCTATCTTTCTAACCCTAACTTGCATCTCCTCTACCTTTTTATTATTTTCCTCCTGCTTTTCTAGCTTTTGCGCTAATGACTGTATCCTCTTTTCTAACTTTTCCCTAACTTCTTCCCATTTTTTTATTTCTCTCCTAAGTTCAGCCATTTCCCTCATATTTTTTTCCTTAATTCCTCTCCCCTTTTCTTCTGCCCTTCTTCATAAATTCCCATTACTTCCATCATGACTTCGCGAATTTCTTTCAGTCTTTTCTCTTTCCTCTGTTCTTCAGATTCGTCACCGTTTCCTTCTGCCCCCTTACTATTCTCCCCCATCTCTAACAAACTCTGCTTTTCCGGCGGTGATCTGAACATTTTTGGATATTTAAAATTTGAACCTAAATCGTCCTTCTCTTTACTGCTGCCCCTCTCTCCTCTCTTACTTTTGATAAAAGCCTCAATCGATCCTACGCTTTTTGCTCCTAATCTCTCCTTTTCTATCGCTTTCTTGTACTTCCCCCTTGCCTTCCTTTCTTTGGTATTCTCTTTCGGTGTACTAAATACTTCCTGCTCTAAATTTGATTTTTCCTCGATTTTACAATTTTTGCTATCCATGAATCCAATTTGAAACTTTCCCGCCTTCTATCCTTCCCTGCCTCTATCGTCGCGTTCTGGTACCTGTCTTGTCTTTCTCCGTCTCTACTTAACCCTGCTACTACTAAGACTATCAACCAATTCCTCCCACCCTGTCACAAATCTCAAACCATAAAGGTGCTACAAATTCTTACTTAGAATTATTATTACATATTATTTACAATCAATTTCCAATTACAATTTTTTACAATTGAAATAAAATTGTAAAAGCTAAATTTTTGAATGTTGAAATAGGTATTTTTAGACATTACAGATTTTGTTTATTTATTATTTTTATATGTTATAATTATATTATATTATTTATTATAGATTTATATTCAATAAAATAAGTATTATCAGTTTGTTTTTAAATTTATATAATTATATAATTATTATCAAATTTGTAAGAAAATTAAAAAATTTTTTGATTATATAGGATTTAAAAAATATTATAAAAATTTCTTATTTATTTAAAACGTTTTAAATTCTTCTTCAAGATATTGGTATCTGTCTAGAGTTTTTATCCAAAATTTGAAGGATTTTCCCAAACATTTTAAGAAACTTTTTTTATTATCTTGACACCTTTCGAGATTATTTTGAAGCTTCTTAAGTTTATCCTACCTTTCTAAAACTCTGATTTACTTTCTAAATAACTTTCTAATTTACTAAATTATTTACATTTTTTAAACTTTTCAATCTTACCGAATTGAAACATTTGGCTTGAACAACTTCTACACTCTTTTTTCGAAATCTCAGGAAATCGTTTGATATGTTAAAAATCTTCTTCATTTCTATATAAAGTACATGTTTCGTTATTGTTTTCGTTAATTCTACAAAATTAAAAAAAAATGCCTTCAAAGTTTTTCAGATTTTTCGAGAATTTTTAAAATCTTTCGCAATATCTTGAAATGTTTTAAAATAATCTTTAAACATTAATTTTTTAAATGAAAAATGATTTTAATTATTCTTAGAAACCTAAAAGATTTTTTTTTATTTTCGTGAAACTTTACGAAATTCTTGTAAAATCTTTACAAGTTCTAATTATTTTTGAATCTTTTCAAATTTCTGAAATCTCTTAAACTTACCTTAATTTGAAAGTATATTTTTTAAAGCAGCATACACTTCAAAAAATATTGTTAGTACTTTTAAAAATTTTGAGGAAATAATAAAAAATAAGTTGGTCAAAATAATTGCCCATCATGAATAATAATAAATGCTTCTTAATTTTTTTTCATTTTTTTTTTTAAATTAATTTTAAAACAATCATTTCAGTTTTTCCTGAAAAGATACTTTCATTCTCTTGACACCCTGAAAGATTCACTTTACCTAAAAACTCCTTCTAATAGACAAATTATCCAGTTAGCCACCGAAAACGAATCGTGAGATCGGGGAAGCTCGGGTTCATGCTCGTGCATTTTCGGCTCTACAAAAAAGGCTGGCCTACGCAACATGTAGCAGAGCTGACTCACCGACACGCTGCGTTTGAATGTATTCCTCCCATAGGGGAGAGTGGTGGGGGCCGAAAAATCCCTCGTTATGGAGACACTCAGTGGCTCAGTGTGAGTGGGACAGCGAAGGAAGGAGAGAAAAAGGGCGAGAGAGCGAGAGAGAAGTAGGGGGAGAACGAGATGCGAGTGGGAGAATCGAAAGAAGCGAAGGAGAGATAGGCAGTGCGAGGGATAGAAAGAATTAGTTAGTAGGAGAAGCGATGGAGAGCTAGAGGAGTGGAAGTTAACCGATCGGTCCTGCCCCGCTCTACCCTACATAATAAAAAACTGCTTATTAGTGATAATTTATCTTGCAGATAACCCTGCAAAAGGATGGAAATCCATTTACAGATGAAATGATACGTTTATTCCTAAACAATAAAAAACTAAAGATTGAAAAATCAGTCAACGAAAAGAACTTGAATATAATGTTGGATGATCTGAAATCACAGGCTATAAATGTTTTCCATTCAAATTATTTTAAAAAAATGATAGTAGCTAGTGTCGCTACATTTTTTGTAATGTCGCCTTACAATACGTTAATTTTATGGTTTCCCGAGATTTTGGAACGATTTGCTAGATTTGAAAATCGTTATCCTAACGAAACCTCCAGCGTTTGTATTGTTTCTCATCGAAAAGAATTATTTAATACAGTAAGCCTTACTATTAGTATTTCTATTGATAAAATAAATAGAAATCTTGTATCAATTTTTATTAATTTTTTTCTTCTTTTCTCCAGAGCCTGAGTAATGATCCAATTGGATGTGATCGAACGATCGACAATAGTGTCTATGTTAATACTCTCTGGCTTTCTGCTGCTTGCGTTCCACCTGCAATTTTATTACCTCTATTAGTTGATAAAGTAGGATTCAGATTCTTCTCAGGTATTTATTAAAAAAAAACATAATTATTTTTTTTAAATTTTGTTTTTATATAAGGGTCAGTTCAAAAACATCCAAGAAAAATGATTTTTGAAACACATAGTTCAATTAAAAGAAAAAAAACTTTTTAACGGATCAGCTGCATTTACAACCGTATCATTGAATTTCCAACTATAAATTAAAATTATAAACCTAAAGAAAGTAAATTGAAACCAAATAGTCGAATTTTAAAACTAAAAAGAATTCACTATAAACACAAACATTTTGAACAAATTAAAACAGATAAATTTTTAACAAAATAGTTTAATTTAAAAAATCAATTATCAACCAAGCATTTAAAACCAAATATTTGAATGTTTAACATGCCTAATAGTTGAATTTCAAATTCATAAAGATAAATTTTCAACCAAATATTTATATTTCTAAGACAAAAAGGCGATTTTTTAAAAAGACGTGGACTTTTTAATAAAAAAAACAAATATTCTACAAAACATTAAATTCTTAACACATGATTAAAATTTCCAAATAACATGTTGAATCTTTAACAACAAAAAAGAATTTTTGACGAAGAAGTTTAAGTTTTAACAACCTAGTTGGATGTTTGAAAACAAAAATTAGCTAAAATATGAATAAAATTCAACAGAATAGTTGAACACTTAACCAAAAAAGATTAACTTTTAACTAAGCATTGAACTTTTAACACGAAAATATGAATTCTTAAACAAATATCTGAATTTCCTACAAAAGTAATTGAATTTTCACCCCGAAATGATGGATTTTCAACTAAAATTTTGAATTTCTAAGCGTAAAACACAAATTTTCTACAAAACGTGGAATTTTCAACCAAATAGTCGAATTCAAACTAAAAACTATCAATATTGAACCAAAAATTTAATACTATTTTTTTTTTTTGAAAAAAAAATCAACTTTTCCCCTAATTTTTAATATAAAATAAATAAAATTTGGTTTTAAAGATTTTTCAGTCAAAAGAGAGAAAAAATTCTAACCAATTAGTTAAATTTTTAACAAAACAGGTAAATTTTCTGTAAAATAGCTTAATTTTTCATCCGAAAAATTTAATTTTCAACCCATAAAGGCGAATTATTTACAGCACAGTCGAATTTCAAACAAAAAAATATCAATTTTCAACAAAAATGAAAAGTTAAATTTGCAGTTGAGCATCTCGATTTTCAACACAAAACAAAACAAATTTTGAATAAAATAACTCAATTTTCAACCAAAGAGATGAATTTTCAGCAAATAAAATAAATTTTTTTTAAAGCAGTTCAACTTTCAATAAAATGGTAAAATGTTCATTTAAGACGATTCATTTTTTACCAAAAGAAGCGGATGTACAATAATATACGTAAACTTTTAACCAAATTGCTGAATTTTTTACTAAAAGCGATCAATTTTCCACCAATAATGAAATAGTTACACTACCATCGGAAATTATGAGATCGATTGACGCAAGCACTGTTAAAAATCACTGCTGGCTTTGAACCACGATAACTCAGGGAGAAAAACGATAGGGCATTTTTTAAAAAACAGTTGGAAAGCCTATGAAATTCCACGTCTACTAATGTCAAACAGATTTTTTTAATCTGCTGAAGAGAATACAGCACGTGATAAGTTTAAAAAAAAATTCTAGATTTTCTGAAATTTTGTACCTCGACTTCAACTTTTAGCATGACATAGAAAAATTGTGGCAAAAATCTGAAAATTATACGAGATAGATTATAAAATTTTTTCTTTAATTTAAGCTAAAGAAGCTTAAAAAAACCTTATCGGTTCCCGAGATACGATCAAAAATGTTCAATCGTATCTGAGTTGAGTTTTAGTCGACGATCACGGTTCTCGGCCGGTCTGCTGCTCGCCTCCTTCGTTGAGGCAGGACGCACAGAGGTGGTGCTTGATTGGGGCTCCCTTATAGTTTTGATTCTGCTCATCAGTAATTTTTATTCCAAATTATTGTAAATTTTTAAAAATTAATTATTGTTTTTTTAATTATTTACAATTATTTCCATTCAGAATTATCATCTTATTAAAGAATTAAAAAATTATAAACGTTTTTTTTTATTTCTTAAAATTTTTATCAACTAGAATATCAATAAAAATGTAGATATATTGTTACGAGAGTAAACTATTTTTCAAACGAAATTAGCAGCTAAGTTCTAAATAAATTATTTATATGAAAAACACTCAAAAATATTAAAAGTGAATAATAATGGAATTTCCAAAATAAATTAAATATATAACAGTGCGTAGGTGTAATGAAAATTATATCGCCGAAAAAGTTAGAGTATCAAATAATCGTGAAAATTTACACTAATTTGAAATAAAAATTACTGATGACCAGAATCAAAAGTATAAGAGAGCCCCAATCAAACACCAGCTCTGTGCGTGGCCTATTCGGCCCTGACTCAACGAAGGAGGCGAGCATCAGACCGGCCTAGACTCATGATCGTCGACTAAAACTCAACTCAGATACGATTGAACATTTTTAATCGAATCTCGAGAACAGAGGAAGATTTTTTAGGTTTCATTGGCTTATATTAAAGATAAAATTTTAAGCTCTATGTCGTACAATTTTCAGATTTTTGCAACATTTTTCCTAGTTTATGCTAAAAGTTGAAGTCGAGGTACAAAATTTTAGAAAATCTAGAATTTGTTTTAAAACTTATAAAGTGCTGTATTCTCTTCAGATGATCAAAAAAAAATCTGTTTCACATTAGTAGACGTGGAATTTCATAGGCTTTCCAACTGTTTTTTAAGTAATGCCCCGTCATCTTTTTTCGCTGACTTATCGTGAATCAAAGCCAGCAGTGATTTTTAAAAATGCTTGCGTCAATCGATCTCATAATTTTCGACGGTAGTGTAAACTCAAAATTTTTCAAATTAATTGTTAAGCAAAAACGAACAATTTTTTAACAAAACTGTTAAATTTTTAAGCAATAAAATTAATGTTTGAAATTATATATACTTAAGCTTTTAACCAACATTTGCATTTTTAACTTAAATGATTAATATCAAATTTAATGACATAAGAGTTCAATTTTCCGTAAATAATTAACTACTTTTAAAACAAAAATATAATATTAGAACGCCCAATTGAAATAAATAAATAAATTAATGAAAAAGCTAAACACGCTTTCGTTTTTCATGTATGTTTCACCACAGCACACTCCTTGCTGCCCTTCTTATTCCTATCTGCGGCGCAACGTCAAATCTCGGAAATGCTATAGAAGGGGCACTATTGAAGGGTCTCACTGTATTATATAAAAAAAGCATTCAATGCCTCAACTCCTTTAATCCAGCGACTTGGAACCTAGTTTTGGTGGAGGAGTTGCTAGAATGTTCACGGAGATATCTTTGGCGGCATACAATTTTTTTTGTCTATAAGATGATCTAAAAAAAATCCAAAAATCTTATCTACATAGTGAGGAAGAAACTCCTTACTTTTTCAAATTTGAACTTCCCTCGATTCTTTTTGTTCTTTTCATTGTGTAGAAATCATTCGAGTATACTGAGTTATGACGATTTCTGTAACAAACAAATAATTGAATATGGGAAAAGTTTGTTTTACTTTTTTGACCAAAATGAAAAACAGCTACTGTTATAAGCATATTTTGTTTGCATAGAATAATCTAATTATTCCGAAACAGTGGCAGTATGACTATTGAAATAAAAAACACACATTTTTTCTTTTATTTTGTAAACAATTTATAGGTGTGCCGCCAGATATTTTAAGTACAAAGGTAATAGAAGGAGTATATTTAAACAACTCAATTCATTTGTGGTCGATACTGAAAAAAACTATTCATATTATTATTTTCGAAATAGGAAAATAAACGATACAAACCATTTTTTTTCTCTGAAATTGCTAATATTCAAAATATTCTTCTTAAAAAAATTTTAATTAAAAGATTTCTTTAAGACAGTTAGTGTAAAAATTTTTGCTCGTCAATGAAAATAACTCTTAAAATATTCATAAGCACATCCTGCAGATTCGAATGAATCATGAGTTTAGTGTCTCTATGTAACAAATCCATTTTCAGCTCATTAGAGATAAAATTAACTTTTCATTTTATGAATATACACTAAAGTAAAACTTCCTTAATATTTTTGATACTTATTGTGACTTTAAGCATAAATTTAATTAGTGTCTTTATAACTATGCGAAAAAAGATTGGATCATAAAATACTCATTTATACGCAGGAAGTTGATTCCTTAACCATTTTTTTCAATTCTCAATACTTATTGAAATATTGGGATCAAAAGAAAAAATCATTTGCATATGTTTATCAATTTTTCACTAATGATTACAAAATTAGATAAAGTAATCTATTTAAAATGAGTTTTTTATTTGAGTTTTAACTAGCATAAGAATCTATTTATCAAACCTTAGGTTGGTTTTATTTAAAATGTTTTTTTTCTCTTTTTATTTCGTTTGTTATTAAATTGTACCTGTTGAGCCAAAAAGTGAGATAGTCTGGAAATTTAATCTTTATTGTGAATCTTTTTTATCCTTATTTTATATATAATTAATTCATGAGAAAGTAGATTTCATTTCGATTCTAAATAAACAAAACAAAATTTAAAAAACCTAATTAACCTCTTAACAGATAATTCAGACAAAAAAATATTTGCTTGATCTGACCAAGAGTTTGGTTGGTTTGGTGTTTGGTTGATTCAACAAAAAATTATTGTTGGACCAATCAAATATTTAGTTAAATCAACTAAAATTTGTCTGATCCAGACAAAATTTTATGCATACGCAAAAAACCCATTTTTTTGGTTCAAGACAAATTTTTTTCTTACTGTACTTTGACTAATTTTTTATTATTATCTTTTTACAGTTTCCGCCTCAGTTATTGGCTGTCTTGCCACACTAGGGTTGTTTTTCGTGAAATCTTCTCTTCAAAACATGATTATATCTTGTATATTCGAATCAGCAACTTCGATCGGAATAAGCATAATATACTGCTGTCTCGTTGTAATCTTTCCCACAAATTTCAGGTACGTGTATAAAAAATTCTACAATGATAAGGCGGAAGTAATAAACACTGACATTCGTGAGTCACAAGTTCAAAATGGTTCAAAATATTTGTCCTGAAAGCGTTCTTTTGTTTACTTCAATGAATTGAAATGACACTTTCTGAATAATTTGATATAGAATCAATTTCACGTCATCTTCAAGTATAATCAAGATTGGTCAGCCTTGATAAGTTATCATAGATATATTAATAGCCAGGTGTGTTAACCGCCACAGAATTCGCATTTCTTTTAATTTATAATAAAGTGTAACAATGCTATATAGCTAGAAAAGATAAAAATTCTGGATTCAAAATTTGTCTTTGTCAGTGTGTACAAAAATTTCTAATAACTAATTTTTTTAACGTTTCGGTCTTTTTTCGAAATTATAATCACTATGTACTAACTTTTATAAAGTTTCAACAAATTTTTTTTTAAAACACACAAATAATCAATGTTGTGTCATTAAAAATGTTTTCAATCAAATTTCGGGACGAAACAATATGAAAAGAAATGTATTATATTAAATGAAATACAAGTCAATACAAGATTTCGTAATTGATAAATATTAATAGATTCTAATTATTTTTATGAATTTCAGTAGTTATTGATTAATTTGAAAAATTGAGAGGCCGGATCGTATAAGGGCGTATAGAATTTTCTCGTGCGAAATCATAATCCCCTGGAGCCTTCAAAACAAATTTTGGATTTAAAATTTTTGAAAGGCATATCTAGAGGTGAAATTTTATTGTGCATCTTTTTTCCTCTAGACAAAAAGTTTTTGAAAAACTTGATTTTAATCCGTTTTTCACTTCAACTCGTGCTCAGTGTTTCAGTTTCTGAAATTTTGTAATGAAAATTTTAGGGAATGTGCTTTAAGATGTCTTTCGATTGACAATGTGATAGGAATTTAAAACCGTTGTTTAAAAAAATTATTATTAATTTTTTTTCTGATGCTCGGCGCGAATCGAACACTTGTAACTTCCAGCGTTTCGTTTAGCGAGGGAATTTTGAGCAGGCAAATACTTCTCGCAACATAAATTCGGAGAAAGGTATAATGAAGTTTTTTTAAAAGTTTTCGATCAGAATATATAATAGTTTACGAATAGTTATGATTTTAGTGAAGGTCAGCGCTGGAGTTTTCGTGTGTATCAAAAGCTCCGTGGCATGCAGCCGCACGGCACGAAGTGTCTCGCCAATGTATGGCTTATAAATTTGATAAAACCTAAATCTGTTATTGAATAAAAATACAATAAATTAAGTTTACTGAATATAAATCCATTTTATTAAATTTTCGATGTATTTTAAAATAAAGTATACAGTTTATTCTTCATCACAAGAAAGAATCGAGTCGTCTTTGGTTTTATTGCTCGATACGAGTTAAGCCGAATGTCGGTGTAAATATTAGGTGTACATTAAAGTATCCTATATTTAAATCTAAAGAAACCGGAAAAATACATTAAAAATTAAATAAAATTCATAAATATTTCGATAATTTATTTTTGTTTAACTGTTATTCAGTAAAAATTTTTACAAGATCATATTATAAGCAAAAACTCTCTAGCTAGAGAACATGGGACAGCGGAATGCATAGTGACCTCGAAAACTCCAGCGCTGATGTTCACTAAAATCATAACTACTCCTAAACTATTAAATATTTTGATATGAAACTTTCCAAAAAACTCCATTATACCCTTCTCCGAATTTTTGTCGCGAGAAGTATTTCCCTGTTAAAAATTCCCTCGCTAAACGAAACGCTGGAAGTTACAAGTGTTCGATTCGCGCTGAGCATCAGAAAAAAATTAATAATAATTTTTGAAAACAATGTTTTTGAATTCCTATCATATTGACAATCAAATGACATCGTAAAGCACATTTCCTTAAATTTTTATTAAATATTTACAACTTTTTATCTAGAGGAAAAAAGATGCAAAATAAAATTTCACGTCCAGGTATATCCTTCAAAAATTTTAAATCCAAAATTTGTTTTGATGCCTCCAGGGCACTATGATTTCGCACGAGAAAATTCTATACGCCCTTATACGATCCGGTCACTCAATTAGTGTATTAAGAACTACGAATTTCTATAATTAACATTAAAGAAATAATATGTTAAATCAATCATTTGACAATCATTTATGAAAAATTGGAACCAAAACATGTATTTTTTTAGCACAAACTAATCAAAATCTGTTTTCAATCATTTTTTCTTAATCAAATTTTAAAACGATGCAAATACAAGAATAAATGTAATATGCTGAAAAACCTTTGATGACTAATAAACACGGCTAGAACTGTCATTAAAATTATAATGAATTGAATAGATTTTATTATTAAATTATAAATATTTATCAATTTTTTTTATTTAAAATGGTAATTCTTCGGTATATTTCCAGCTCAAAATACGACCAATATCTGCTATTTTATGCAATTACAATTTTTTTTTAATTGAACTTAAAAATGTTGTGTACGAAGAATTTTTCGAAACGGTTAGAAAAACATTCTTTTCAATACAATGATAAATTATCAGGTTTTACGGACGTTTTAGGAAATATAATCAAATTGTACTTACTTTTTAAATTCGTTTATAAAAATATATTTTTTTTTAAAAAAGGCCGAACATTTTTAATTAATGATAATAATTTAAATAATACAATTTTTCAAATTTCAAATAGTAATTTTTCAAGCTGGAAAGGGAAGAGGGACGTTCTGTTACATACTAAGCGGTTTCCAGCTCAAAAATTATCAATAACTGCTATTTTTTATATTTGAAAACTTTTTTTTAAATTGACCTTTAAAATGGTATTTATAAAAACTTTGTCCAATTTCTAAAAAAATAGTTTTGAACCACTAGCAAAACTTTCTTTCTAACCCAAAAGTAAAATATCAGACGGGAGAGAATAAAATAACTTTGTAGTTTTGTCAAAAAAATGCAAAAATATTAATAAATTTTTTATTACGACTGACTTTTTACAAAGTTTCGGTCATTTTATGGTATTTTTAGTGTTCACAATTACATTGTTCTCACTTTT
Organism: Druon quercuslanigerum; assembly: GCA_010014905.2. Classification (NCBI taxonomy): domain Eukaryota; kingdom Metazoa; phylum Arthropoda; class Insecta; order Hymenoptera; family Cynipidae; genus Druon; species Druon quercuslanigerum. Next base: position 2,145 of record JAAAKG020135799.1, on the reverse strand, counting down.
ATCATTTGTTTGCATAAAAATTTCGTTTTTTGAAATAAAACGCAACATTTTTTGACTAATAATATTAATTTTTTTAGAATAATCTAATAATAATTTAATAATAATGTATCAAAAATTGTAATTTATTATCAATTTTTTTTTTAAATTCAAATGGTAATTTTTCAAGCATGAAAAGGGAAGAGTAAAGTTCTGTTACATTCTAACCCTTTTCCAGCTCAAAATACGACCATAATATCTGCTATTTTGTGCAATTAAAATTTTTTCTTAATTAAATTTGAAAATGTTGTGTACGAAGAATTTTTCGAAACGGTTTTCGAAACCAAAGCCAATTGATATTTTTGTCAAAAAATACAAAACTAATCAAAACAATATCTTTTAAAAAACGATTTTTTAAAAGTTTCTGCCTTTTTACGGACGTTTCAGAAAATATAATCACATTGTACTCACTTTTATAATTCGTTTATTATAAAAAATTGTATCTTTTGAAAAAGGCCGAAAATTTTTAATTATTAATAATAATTTAAATAATACAATTTTTAAAATTTTAAATAGTAATTTTTCAAGCTGGAAAGAAAAGAGGGAGGTTCTGTTACATACTAACCGGTTTCTAGCTCAAAAATTACCAATAGCTGCTATTTTTTCTTTTTGATAACTTTTTTTAAATTGACCTTGAAAATTTTATTTATGAAAGCTTTGTCCAATTTCTGAATAAATAGTTTTAAGCCACTTGCGCAACTTTCTTTCTATGCCAAAAGTACAAAAATACAAAATAAAAAATATTAATAAATTTTTTTTTACAACTGCCTTTTTTCAAAGTTTCGGTCATTTGACGGTATTTTTTATGTTGATAATCACATTTTTCTCACTTTTATCATTTGTTTGCATAAAAAGTTCGTTTTTAGAAAAAAAGCAACATTTTTCGACTATAAATATTAATTTTATCAGAATAATCTCATAATAATTCAATGATAATTGATCATAAATAGTAATTTATTATAAATTTTTTTTAAAATTCAAATAGTAATTTTTTAAGCCTGAAAAGTTTTTCTACAATTACAATTGGAAACTATGTATCTTTTTATATTTTTTTATCGGATACTTTCTTATATAAAATATCAATTTTTTTAATTATTTCGTTTTCTTCCTGAAAATTAATCTGCGCCCCTGGGTTACTTATGTAAGTTGTCAGAAGCATGTTCAATAATCTTTTTAATCAAGAGACAAAACACAAAGTGATGATCTAGATCCAATTTTATTTACGCATTTTCGATAGCCCGACTTGAGAAATGACGATGAGTCAATTTTCTTTTCAGAAATGACTCGTGCGAATAATATTTGTTTTTGCAGGGTTTTTGCAGTGACGGTCGCGGCACTTACTGGAAGAATAGGCGGCTTTGTTGGCAATCTCATTTTTAGTCTTTTTATCGATGATTATTGCGTCCCTGTGATTCTATCAGTGGCAATTCAACTTCTTTGTGAGTCATGATTACTATCTATTATTTACTATTCTCCGTTTATGAAATGTACTTTTTATTGTATTTCGCAATTTTCTTGTTTTCAGTGGGCGCGGTGCTGTGTTATATTTTGTGATCAAATCAACAAAATTTCTATTATAATATACAATAATAACAGTTTCTAATGTAGGAACAAAGTCATGAAGTACAAACATATATTGTGTATTTTAGCTTTAAAAATAGAGTTACTGTGATTTTTAGGCATTTGATAATAAACCAGTTTTAATAGAAAAGGGTTGTTGATAAATTTTTTAAAAATTTAAGCTTGAATCGACCGACTTTTTTTCGAAAATATTGTTATAAAAGACGCATTTTTTTGACGTAAAGAATTTTATTTCATGATTTTCTTTTTGTCAACTTAAATTGAAAAAGATTTTTTTTAACAATGTCAACTTGTTTAGAAGCTTTTTTTAAATAATTTTAAAATACGAAAAAGGTGATTGCCAAAAACTGTAACATTCAAATCCATTTAAATTTCCTCATTATTTTTGTCTAATCAACTTTTTCTAGAAATTTGTCAATAAATTACTTATATCAAAGCACAATTGAGGCGCCGGATGCAAAAAGGAGATACAGAATTATTTTGCTGGAGTGGGGAGGCCCCTGAGCTCCTGAAAATGAAGTCTTGAAT
>JAAAKG020135798.1:0-13410 GCA_010014905.2 Druon quercuslanigerum | reverse complement strand
GCTGGTATGGCCGGTATTAAGTTATGGGGCAGAGATATGGGGATGGAAAGAAAGGAAAGATATTGAGAGTTTACAAGTAAGATATATAAGGTGGACATTAGGGGTAGATTGGAGGACGCCAGGATATATGGTGAGAGAAGAAGCGCAAAGGTATTAGAGCGGGAAGGAGAGCATGGAAATTTGAGACAAAGCTGTGGGAGGGAAAGGGAGGGGATTTGGCGAGAAAGTGTTTGATCGAGGTAGAAGAGAGGAGAGGGAGGGCGATAGAATTAACGAGATGGGAAGAAGAAAGACGGGAGTTCTTGAATGCTAGAGACATGTAAGACGGGACTGGAGTAAACTATGATGAATTAGAAAGAAGGACAGGGAAAGACAATTAATAGAAAGATGGGAAATGATTAAGGAATTAAAATACAATAAATGCTATAAGATTATAAAAAAGGAAGGTTTACCAAAGTATTTAGAGAAGGTATGGGGAGAGAGAAGGTGGATCAGAATAGGAAGATTTAGATTGGGAAACGAGGTAAGAGAGGGCAGGTATTGGGAAAAGGAAGAGAACAAAAAGTGTAGAATGTATGAATGGGAGGAGGAAACATGAGAGCACATATGGGAAGGATGTAGAAGAGGAATGGAGGATAAAGGAAGCTGGCAAGAGAATGTGGTTAAGATTCTAGGGCAGGATGGATTGGGAGAAGAATGGATGAAGGAGTTGGAGGTTGCTAGAGGCGCGAATGAGGGTGAATGAAAGAATGCATATGAAAAAATGGCAAATTGGCGGACAAAAAAAATGAAAGAATAAGGAAACGGAAGTCGCCTAGACTAGAAGCGTAAAGATGGTAAGTAATGGATATGTAATAGCATAAGTAGATTGGAGAAAAAAGAGGAATATTTGTGAAAAAACCCGCTTATTTCTGAATTTTTTCTAAGAGAAAATTGATAAAAACAATAATAAGGCCGAACCTATTTGATTTTCAATGCGATTTTCTATTGCAGTCTTTTGAAATACCTTAGAATCTATTGAAGTCTGTAGTATTCCTTTCAAATCTCGTTTAAAGTGAAAATAATTTATGCATTGAGTAAAAACATATATAGTCGTACGTAAGAATGAGGAAGGGGAGAGGGTGGGATCACAAACATCTTAAGAATCCTTACAATAGGATGAGGTTCAGCATGTCAAAAAAATTGTCATTAAAGAAAAAGGATTGAGCAGGTATTACTGAAAAACTCGAAAACGTAATATAATTCCGTCGATTTATTTTATCTGTAGGAATATTAAACTTTGCAAACATTGCAAAAGATATTATATTCCAATAGTCATCTGCATGTAAAATTACTTTGAATTAGCGTATAAAAGAAAGACGCTTACAAAATTCAAGATTCTTTACTTTTTTATTTCCAATTGCGATTAAAAATGTGGAATCGAATAGAAAAAAATAGGCTCTATATCAAAAGGATATACTATTATATAGTATAGCCGGACGGATTTGCAAAACAATTTGACCGGTTAATGTCTCTTAAATTCTATTCGTTCTTCTGCTTGATAAAAATGACTAATAAATTGACGACAAGCAACATGCTCTTCTATTCGTTTCTATTCGATTTTCCCAGTAGAACTACTACTACTCTCGTACCAAGTAGGCATCCAGTTAGGAGGAGTTTTATTCCTGGGTCGACTAGTTCTTCTAGATAAAGAACTTTCTAAGCTAAAATTGCTGTCAGTTCTTCTTCTTCGTTTTTCATTTAGATTGTTATTATTTATTTTAGGAGTGTCATTCATGCCATTGTCTAACACGACGAATGCTTGGCTGTTATCACTATAACCCCTTATTTCTTTAGCAAAACTGGGAGAATAAGGCCTCTGAGATTCATCAGTATCTTCTACATCGTGAGTCGTGCGTATCTTCTCGGAAGACTGTAAAGACGGAGACCTTCTCCGGCGGACAAAGCCTCTGGGTTCGTCGTCCACGTGTGTCACGTGAAGACGAAAGGTTGGACTTGGTGATCTATTTCGCAGGACTGATCGATCTCCTGCATCTACAGATGGACGCTGTGTTAAAGATGATCTGGATCCTCTGAAAAATATAGATATGTTTAGATGGGAAAGGCAGACTCGTTGAGGTCTCGTATGTTAAGCACGGACGGACAGGGTTAGCGTTCGGATGGGTGGCCGTTCGGGATTCTCGCTTAGATGTGTTTTTACTGAGTTTTAATATTTTCGAGCGAGATGTTTCACGCCAAGGACGGAGATGGGAACTCGATGCTATTGAATGTCTATATATAATAAAAAATATATATATAATATAATAATATATAATATATATATAAAATAATATATATATATATAATAAAATATAATAAAAATGCCTGGTTCGTTGATAAACTAAACTAAAATGAAATTATCCTAAACGAAACAAAATAAAATATGGAAAACTGTAACGTTAAGTACAGTTATGAGGATGAAGGCTTTTTTGTTCCGCACTAAAATGCGCATGATTTTTATAAAATAAACTATAAAATATTGTCTCCGAAATAGAAGAAAAAGTAGCGATATTTTTCGAAATTTCAGTCCTAAGCAAAATTATGGAGCTAATTCTCTAAGAAATTATCACAAAAAAGGGAAAATCTCAGTATATTCGTAAATTATTATCATTAGATATCTCCCGAAATATTAAGCATTTGCCAATGTGTTTGGGCTCATTTTAAATATGAATATCCATGACATTTTTATAAGTAATCACAAAAGTTGTAAGAAAATGTCCCTAATTTTTGTCTGAGGTGGAACTTGGTGAAACTTTTTTGAACGGCCACTTTGGGAAAGGAGGTGGAAAAAGGTTAGCAAAGAGAGAGAAAGCACCTTCTCTCCTTGCTAACCTTTTTCCATATTCACTTGAATATGAGGGCCAAACGGTGAGAAGAAAGAAGAAGGATGGAGCAGGTTGAGTTTTAGGGAGATGTGTTAGGAGGGATAATATACTCGGGAAGGGAGTTTATCAATGAGGGAGAGACGTTTTTGAACGGTCACTTTGGGGAAAGGATGTGAGTGAGAAAGGTGAAGACAGAGGTTGCAGAAGCGAGTGTTGGGGAGGGATATAGAGAGAGTGAAATGGAAAAGTGGAAAAAGATTAGGAAGGAGAGAGAAAGTGGACATGAGGCCTAACGGTGAGAAGAAAGAAGAAGGATGAAGCAGGTTGAGTTTTAGGGAGAGGTGTTAGGAGAGATAATATACTCGCGAAGGGAGTTTATCAATGAGGGGGAGACGTTTTTGAACGGCCACTTTGGGGAAAGGAGGTGAGTGAGAAAGGTGAAGACAGAGGTTGCAGAAGCGGGTGTTAGAGAGGGATAGGGGAGATTGAAATGGAAAAGTGGAAAAGGATTAGGAAGGACAAAGAGAGAGAAAGTTAATATGAGGACAAAACGTGAGAAGAAGGGTGGGAAGGGTGGGAAGGGTGAGTTTATGAGAGAGCTGTTGAGAGGGAAAATATACAGGGCAGGGGAGTTTATTGATGAGGGTGAGATGTTGTGGACGGTTGCTCGAAGCGGAAATGAGAGAAGAAGTGAGTAGGAAGTAAAAGGGTGATTAGTAAGAGAAATAGAGGTAAGAAAGAATGTACTGGGTGGGGCGAAATATAATGGAGGAGATGAGGAAAAGATGTTGGAGGATGGGGAAAAAAGAAAAGAGATGATGAAGATGAGCGTAAGAGGAGACGAGAGGAGATATGTTCGGGGTAGAAATGAATGTTAACTATGGGTATGGGAGAGGATGCAAAGGAGAAGGACGGGAAGGAAGGGGTTGAGAAGACCGGTGAGATGAGAAGATGAGAAGAAAGAAGGATTGAAAGAGGATAGGCGGTTTGAAGGAGTTTTTGATAGGAGTTTGAAGAGCTTAAGGAAGTGAAGATATAGTGGCAGGGGTTGTTTTTTACCGCTATATTTCATCTGGATTTAAATAATTGGTTAAAATAGGAAAAAATCTTTTCTTGTAGGCATGTGCAGCCTATGAGTTTATACCTTCTACTACCAGACGGAGGTTTTCCAACGATGCTCTCGTCATGAACTCTGGTACTCAAGATTTGAAACGCGTCTTGATCATCAGCAGCATTGATCCTGCCGAATTGTTCACTGTTATTATTGTTAATCCAATAATTGTCCTTGTTTTTGGAAGCACTGATACTGCGTTGTCGATGTCTGTGCATCCTAGGCTCGTTGGAAACTAGAGATTCACGTTTAGAGCAATAAGCATTTTTATACTCAGGGTTGAGGTCAAAATTTCCCTCCAGATGTAGATTTGTTGGCATCCTCAGAGTTTGAACTCTAGGTATTTGACCATAAGGCACATATTGTGATTTGACCTCACTTTTTAGCTCGTGCCCATGTCTAGATTCTTGAAAGCTCATTCTGCTGGCGTTTGCACTCGTTCGCCTGGAAGACACCAACGCAGGTCTTAATTTTAAGGGTGGCTTTCGATACACTGGTCGTTCATGAGATGAATCAAGATACTTTGATTTGTATTCTGGATCCTGATCTATTTTGGACGCGAACTTTATGTGCACTGGTGATGATGCGATTTTGGAACCATCAGCTCTGCCGATTTCATCTTCTGGCTTCATTAGCTTTGGCCTCTCTCTCGGAAAGACCTTGAATACAAAAATTATATGGAATGTTAGAGAAACTATATTTAAAAAATGTCATATAAATAGTGAGTAATTTCATTTTGTACTTTGTAGGCTGCTGTATATTCGGCAATTCCAAGCGGAGGACCCTTCAGGTCTTCGAGTTTCGAAACGAGCATCTTCATTTCTTCTTCTTTTTTACGTTTATTTTCATCCGCTTCTTCTTTATCTGCAGCTTCTTTTTTCTTCTTTTCTTCTTCATCTTCTAAATCTTTTACAAGATCATTCATTAATTGAGCTTCTCTTGAACGTGGACTTAAAAATTGCTGGGAAGCCTCAGTTGTCTGGTAAAAATCTCCACCTGTTCTTAGATGTGTTTCCGGTTTCTTTAGTCCTGGTCTCCCTAAGCAACATACTTTTTTAATTTGAAATTTTTAGATTTAGGGCAGATTTGAGATTTAGTGATGGTGCAAACTCTGTGATTCCGGTTCAGTGGCAAAACTTTGCCTCAACTCTCCCTCAAGGATCTCTAGGAAGGTTAAAATTTTGAAAACATATAATCTTGAATGGAATTGCCCTTTATTTCTTATTTTCTTTTCCTTCTTTTTTTTTGCTTTTTTATCAGCAAGTATTACAATTATAAATAATTTAAAATATATTATTTAAAAATTTGCATTTAAGCTTAGAAATAATAAGTTTAAATATTGATTAATTTTAGATTAAAACTTATTTAATTAAAAAAATTAAAAGTTTACTTCAAACCGAAAACCGTAGTATTTGATATCTGATTAAAATAATACTTTTACAAAAACCTTAACAATTGAGTCATTTTAAGTTTTTTTAAAGATTTTTTAATTGGACTTTTTACGATTCTACACGCTTATTTAAAATGAAAAACATGTAGAGATATTAGCAATTTTAAGTTTGAAGTTTGCATTATTAAATAATTTAAAATATAAGAAATTTTAATTAAAGGCATTACATAATTTTAGATACAAACATACAAAATCATTTATTTTCTGATTTAATTTGTTCAAAATGGCACAATAAGAAACGGAACACATTTTGCTGTTAAATATTTTTAAAGAAAAACGCCAAATACTAAAAAAAAATTATTATAAAAATGGACAATTTCACATAGAAGTCATTAAAATTATGACATTTTATTTCTTAGAAGTATTAATAGTTGAACAACTTGAAATAAAGAAACTTGGTACGAACTTAAAACGCTGAAAATTGATTATTTATAGAAGTCCTGAGCGATAAATTAATCAAAAATTAAAATTATAAGTGTTTCCAATTAAAAAATTAATAATGATAAATATTGATAATTAAACAGTTTAAAAATTACAGTCTTAAAGGTCTAGACATTTTTCAGTGCTTCATTATCAGTCAGTTGAATTTTAATCAGTCTTAATAAAAAGTTGCTCAGGTTTGAAGGTTTTAATTTCAGATAAATTCGGTTTTAGAGAGTAGTTAAATAGTTCAATAATGAATTTCGATAATGTTGACAAATATTTTTAATTTCTCGCAGTCAAGTCACAAAAAAAAGTAATTTCACCTTAGTTGATACCCAGCTTAATGAAAACTCAAAACAGGAATATTTTGAGGTTTTTTGAAATTTCCATTTCAGTAAAAAAAATGCTTGGGACCAACGCGAAATTTGTGGGGTGATTGAATGTAGAACTGAATAATATGCTTTAAATACGGGATTTAAAAAAAATTTTCCTCCCTTAAATATGAGTCACCGAAGATGACAAAAACATCTAAAGTGAGGCATTTAAAGTACAATTTTTAATATTTCAGCAAAAAAATTAAAAATGGCTTAAATTCCAAAAATTGTGATGAAAAATTAAGCTCATGTGGTAAGTTTTAATTTAAAAAAATTAAACAATGCATTTATACTAACACTTCGAATGTGCTGAAAAATATTTATGTTTAGTTATTTTTATAAGACAGTTTTCGTCCATTATTTCATATTTAAGTTACTTTTTGAGTATTTCTTAACTCTGTAATAAAACAATGATGTGACAAATAAGTTTCGAAAAGATTAATAATTACTGTAGATAAGTATCAAAATTTAAAAAAATAGGCCGAGACTGACTTCGGCGAAATGAAATCGAATGAGCCAATAATCATTTTAGATTGCAAAAATTATATAATCATTATTTCTGTATTCAATATATTATAGATTATAGACGTATTAAAAAAGATCGAATTTCAACTTGAATTTTCGATTCTTTTTTCTTTCTTTGGGATTAAAAGTGGAAGAATAAAATAACAAAAGGTGTACCTAATTAAAATGAGATAATTAAGGCGCTTCATCAGACTTGAAAATTAGCCCATGTTTTACACAAACAAGCTTTTCTCCTACAATTATGAATTTTTTCATTACATATTTTAACCACAGAATATAAATGTTTAAATACAGAATAAAACAGAAACCTTTTTTCGAAAAATGGTCTGGTTCTTGTTTTATGATAATTAACTGAAAATTCATGCAGTTTATGCGCCTGGGAAGGAGCAAACCGTCAAGATGAGTGCACCTATGGCCAACGACATATGGGGCCGGCTAGTCAAGAGTGTTATTTTTTTGACGATACTTTAAACATCGTAAAAACCCAGGCTCGAGCCCAGGACTGAGATTGATTACCGGTCATGCCTGTCTCAACTTTCCTTTTGTTCCTATGGTATGTTCTGATTGAAATATAATTATTTGGAGTAGTACATTTTTCTACAAACATTATGCAATTATTTAAACGATTATTAATTGTTTATTAATAAAATTTCTAAAAATTGAGCCAGAGATGTCTAATTCCTCTACATTGGTATCCTATGCAACCTTTTCTTGGTGTTGTTATTCGCTGCTTGTTGTTGATATGAACCATCCATTTAAAGAAGTAAACAATAAATAATTCTATAAACAATAATATTAAGCTTTTTTCAAAATTTACTACTCCTCGAAATCATTCAATATTATTTTCAACCCAGAAAATACGATTTAAAAAGTATTTTTGGAAAACGAATTATTTAAACAAATTATATTTGTTTAAACAATTAAAAAGTTAATTCTGTATTCTTTTTATGCACTATATAGTCACGTAATGCACAATTTAGTTATCGAAAAAAACTGATTGAGCAAATGAAGGTCGTTTAAACAAATGGAAATTTATGAAACATAAAAAAATGTATTAAAATTATGCAATAATTGAACAAAACGTAGCATAGGATACCTTTACATCGTGTATTTAGAAAAAATTACCACTCCAAATTTTGTTATTACCTCATTTTTTATATTTTTTGGGACTTAATAATAGTTTAAATAATTTGCATTACATGAAACAATTGAGTGGGTTGGAAATAAAATTTTTTAGTATGCAATTATTTCGTAGACATTCCATCTTGTAAATCGATTGGAAATTGAACGACAAAATATGAATCTTGAAGCAAAACATTTCATCAATTATGTTCAACAGCACATTCATCGTGACGCGAACAGTTGGATTTGAAACAAATAAAGATTCAAGAAAAAAGATAGAAAAGTTATGAGTGTCTGTGATTGCAGAGTTTTCAATTGAAAATTCTGGAAAAGGAATTGCTCAATAAAAGCATGCGAATTGCATTCCCTTCAACTTTCAGACTTGAAAATAAAATAAACGTTAATTCCCTAGCTTTCCGATTAAAGAATTTCCAATTCTGGGCGCAACATCTTTTTTCAGCATTTTTTGTCGTAGAATCGGAGAAGAGAAGAAAAAGGTTTATTACAACTAAATATCTTAATATTTTAATCATTATTGATTTCTCTAAACTGACTGTAATCTCTAACAATAATAAAGTTGAGATAGGCATGACAGGCAATCAATCTTAGTCCTGGGCTCGAGCCTGGGGTTTTACGATGTTTAAAGTATCGTCGAAAAAATAACACTCTCGACTACCCGGCCCCATATTCCGTTCGATATAGGTGCACTTATGTTAGCAGTTTGCTCCCTCCCAGGCGCATAAAAAGGCGTATAAAATTTTCAATTAATATCAATAAAACAAGAACCAGATCATTGTTCGGAAAAAGCTCTCTGTTTCATTCTATATTTAAACGTTTATATTTTTTGGTTAAAATATAAAATCAAACAATTCATAATTGTAGAAGAAAAGCTTGTTTGTGCAATACGTGGACTAATTTTCAAGCCTGAAGAAGCGCCTTAATTTTTTTTAACAATAATTTTCCTTGTATATGACCTTGAATATGTATAATTAAATTAAAAACATTTTAAAAAGTATACTTATTTTAATGAGTCGCATCTTTTATACTATGTATAATTTTGCGTTACGATCTGCTATTTTCGAGAAAAATAATTTTTCTGGAAATCATTTTATGAAGAGTTTTAGGTGACAAAAATTAATCACAATATTCGTATACAGTTTTTAAAATTTTACATTAAACAACTTTTAATTTCAATTTACAGAATTTATAAAGTTTTTTTAGATTCATTAGTGATTAATTTAATTAAAATTTTGTAATTAGATAGTTTAAGATTTAAGATTTTAAAATTGAACTATTTTTAAGTTGTCAAATGCAAACAAAATTCCTTTAAATATGAAAAATTTTGTACCACAGATTTTCAAAACGTAGCTACTAACCTTCATTTTCTTAAATGAAGAAACCTGAGATTTTGTTTGAGAACAAAATAAAATAAAAAAATTAGTAAAAGTGGGCGCCGCGCGTATTTTAGCCTATTAAGACGCTAATTAAATCGTTTAAACCTCCGCCTTCCTTACTTTCCCTCCCATACACACCTTTTCCTGCTCCCCTCCTTCCGCACCCCTCGCTTCGCCAAATTTCCTCCCACTTCACTCACTCTTTGGTTCTTTAGCTAACACTCTCCAACCAAAGATATAGTATCTTTGCCCCACCCCTCACTTCCTCATCCACAGTCACCGTATATTTCTCAGCATTTCCTCTACTTCCATTCTCTTAAAGCCACTTCAACTATACCCCCTCCCTAACCCCCTTATTATTTCTTACATTCCCTAGTCTCACTCCTCTCTCTTTTCCCACTTTCTACTCCTCAATTCACCTGATTCCTCTGGCCACATTTCCCCTACCTCACCTATTTTCGCTCCCCTAATTTCCCCTTAATTCATATACTTCACCTTACCTAATCCCCTCTTACTTCCACTGCTTCCCTTCCTATTATTTCTTTCATTTCCTTTGTTTTTCCATATTTTCCATGCTTCCGCCACTTTCCCTGTCCTCATTTCCCCTCACTTCCCTTACTTCAACTCCCCGAAATTCCCCCCACTTTCCCTTCTTCTTATCCAACTTTTTCCCTCACCTCCCCTACATTCCGTAGGTGATTTCCTCTCACTTCCCCCCCTTGAGAAAAAGTATGACGGATGGACGGATGGAAACTCAACCGAAATTATAAGAACTTCTGCCCCTCCATAAAAAAAAACCTGCAAATAGTGTTTTTAATTTCTTATGGCTTAATTTCATACTGTCAAAATTTAAATCTTTTAGTTTTACCTAAAAAATTTGAATTTTCGAAAATTAGCAATTCTTACTTTATTGCCAGCTAACTTCACTTCGAGTTCTGAGGGCAAAACTAATTTCTAAATAAACTTATGATAAAAAGCAGTATATTGTGCTACAAATACGGAAAGTCGGCAGTTCCGCACGAGTGTGAAATTTGCTTTACGAGACAGAGGCGAATCGAAAGGAAGTTGTAGGCAAGTCTGAGGCGAGTTAGAGGTGAGCCAGAGACGAGCTGTAAACGAGCTGAAGATGAGTCAATGACAAGCTCTGTAAACTTCACAAATGTTACAACTACTTACTTACAGCACCTGTTGCACACGCTGTTTTTTCTAACAAAATCAGGGAATTTTCGATTTGAGAAAAAATAAAAACAAATTTTTTAAATGAAATTTTTTTCTGAAAAAGGGTCTTCTTCATTCCGCTGTTAATCGAACTACAGAACTTCAGATTGCCGGTCAGGTGCTTTTTTCCTTAATCTGCTAGAGAGATCGAAAGAAGAATCCTTTTTAGAAACTTACGCATTTTTTCCAAGTTATTACGAATGAATAAAATTTAATTTTTTAAGGAATCTGTAACTAATTTTCTGGAATATTCTCGAAATTTATTTATAAGATCACCAAAATTTACCTAATATTTTCGGAAATTTCTCAATATCAGAAATTAAGAAAAATCTACGGTACATTTATAGGTTACTGCAAATTTCCGGAATATTAAGGTATCCAAAGTTTGTTGGATGAAATTTGGTACGAAAATTGATTAACTACCGGAAATTTCAAGCATACAAAAATTTGTGATATTTTTAGTAATTTTTGGTGACTTATCAGTAATCTGTCATAATTGATCGGTAATATGTATATATGGTAATTTATCAGTCATTTATGGTAACAAATCACTTCGAATTTGTATGTAATCACTATTTACTACTCACAATCAGTCTGTGAAGCGTCAACAAAAAAAGAACTCATATTATGATTTCGGCAGTTCTAGAAAGCAATTCTAATTCCAACTGCGCAAGCGCAACGGCTAGAAAAAGTAATGTTGATTCCTGCATCCTATACATGCCTCAAAAAGTGAACATTCCATGCATGTGTTACAAAAATTATATTTCACGAAGACATTGCCAAAAAAAGGTTTATTTCCATGCATTTGGATTATTGTTTTACTGTCAGCGCTTGAAGAAGGGAAGTTAGCCGGTGGGTAAGTGACAATACCTAATAGGCATACCTCATGTGCTTATAATTAGACAATTCCAAATTAATAGCGATTGAAATAAAAGAATCTGATTTTGTAATATTAGACAATTTTTAAAAGTTAAAAATTCTAATTCTTCACCTCTCAGATCATAATTCTTGAAAACTTCGGAATACTCAGGTAAAAAGCTTGCTTCCCCTTCGAGTTTCCACTGGGAACATTGCCTCAGTATTTCTGGTCTTCTTACCCCAACAAAAGGAACATAACTGTCATGAGACTCGGTCGTGGTCTCAAAATCCCCTTCAAGTTTAAGATGGTCCGGTAATTTAATAAGCTCAGGTCGACTAACATTAAGCCACTCGATAAACTTTTCGCACTTTTCTGTCATAGTCTGCATTTCACCTTCCAGCTTTAAAGATGTTGGCCTTCTCAACAAATCTGGTTTGTGAAAACCTTCGTGGGGTACAAATTGTGAATATTCTGTTTCGTTGTAAATATCGCCCTCACGTTTTAGCTTTGTAGCTCTAATATAGAAACATTGAAGGAAAAATTATTTTGTGCGCTATTTAAAAAATAGTTGATTGATTTTTTCGTGAAAAGGGTACCTTTTTTTAGGGGAGGGTTTTCGTACAAGTTTTGAATTCGAGACACATCTCGAGGGATCTGTTTCAGTCTCCATAATTGCTTGGCCATCAGTTAAAGTTAAATTTGTTGGCAGTTCTTCCGAATTTTTTGAATTTGATTCTAACTGATTTTGATTTTCGAGAGATTCATTGGGAATTAATAAATCATCTGTTTGCAAAGAGTCCTCGGATCTTTTGCTCCTTGTGGGAGAGAGGTTTTCCTAAAAATAAGTAAATAGAAGTAAGAATGCTTGCTTTTTCAGTAGGTAAAGGCCATCATAGTCAGATAGACCATTAAATAATCCTTTTGTTTTGGAACTTATAAATCTAACATTATTTCTAGATTAAGAATAAGTTCCAACCAGGCCTGAAATTGCAGGGAGGCCATGAAGGATCGACCAAACCCACTTATTTTACAGAAGAAGAATGAATTAGATTTTTTTTGGTAAATTTGTTGAGCTTAACAGTTTTTCCAGAAGTTAAAAAATATTCAAGTAGTTCGTAACTCACTATTGTGGTCGTGATATCCTTACAACCAGTATTATAGGAAATTCAATATAGGTCTTTAACAAATTTATTATAATAATTTTTGCAATTCTAGAAAAGTCATTATAATAAACCAGAATAGAAATAACTAAAGTTAAAATATTGAAAACTGTGATAAAAAAATAGAGGAACTAAAAACGAATAATTTATTTATTTACTTCACGTAGGATTTCCAATCATTTCAAAGGAATTAAACAGATTTCGAAACTTGTTTGGGTTGTGAAAGATCTTACGGAACTTCAAAGGATTACAAACTTTTAAGTTTTTTTAGTCCCAATAATTTCAAGAGATTAAATTTTTTTAGAAGAAAGTCAAAGAATTTTATAGCATTTCCAAAGATTTCAAAGTGTGTCAAAGCCTTTCAAAAAATTTAAAGAATTTTTTTGAATCTCTAAGGATTTCAAACATTTCGAATGATTTCAAATATTTAAAGCGATCTGAAGAGTTAAAAAAAACTTTAATTTATATCCAAGGGAGTTTAAATTATTTCTTCTTCTTTCAATAGATTTTCACATTTATACATTTTTAAATATTTCAAAGAATTTCAAGAGATTAGATAAAATTCAAGGAGTTTGAAAGAATTTTATAAAATTTTCAAATATTTCAAAGAATTTCACAATATTTGAAATATTTTAAGTTATTTGAACAGATTCCGAACAATTTGGAGGACTTTTAAAGACAGATTTCTAGCTAATAAAATATTTCGAGAGATTTAAAAGATTCCCAGGTATCTGAATGCTTTTTTTTAGAAAACTTCATTGAATAATTTAATTTAATTTATATTCAAAGGATTTCAAAGTATTTAATCTTATTTTAGTAAATTTTTCACGGTTAAATATTTAAATATATTTTAAAAGACTTCAATAAATTTCAAGAAATTGACATTTTTGTTAAAAGAATTTCGCAAGAT
>JAAAKG020135797.1:0-13410 GCA_010014905.2 Druon quercuslanigerum | reverse complement strand
TTTAACGAGGAATCCAGTGGTGACCTTGAATTTGACCTTGAACTTGATCTTCAAGGTTATTTCAAGGTCATTTTTTTAAAATAGGAACCCCTTTTTTGACAACGGCAATCGAAAGAGTGGGAAATTTTACGTCCAAAAATGTACTCAGTTCATGGATTGGACTTCATGAATTCCCATTCTAAGAAACAAAATTGACCTTGAAATAACCTTGAAGATCAGATTCAAGGTCAAATTCAAGTTCACCACTGGATTCCTCGTTAGAAGTTACTTCAAGAATGACCTTGACCTTTTTGAAAAAATATTTACCTGGAGAGATTAGGTGTATCGAGACTTTTTGAGCACCCTGTATATTTATTTATTAGTATTATTTTATTTTTATGTTACTCTATTCTATTTTTTGTTGAAAATTTTTCTTTTTCGGCAGAAATTGAACTTTTTTGGTTTAAAATTCACTTATTTTGTTAAAAATGATTCATGTTTGGTGCAAAAACTCACTTTCTTGGCTGGAAAATTGATTTTTTTGCTGAAAATAAGTTTTTTTAAATCAAAAATTAATTTTTTAAACTAAAAGTTAAATTAAATTTGTTGAAAAAATTGTTGTATAGACATTTAGTTTTTTGATAGAAAATTTATTTTATTGTCTTAAAAACTTATTTCTTTAACTGAAAATTACCCTTATTTATTTTTTGTTAAAAATTGACCTTTTTTTCTTTTTTTGGTAAGAACTTGACCTCTTTCGTTAAAAATTTATCTTTTAGGTTGAACATTCCATTAAAAATTAAAATATTTGGTTAAAAATTTATTTATTCTGTTATAAATTATTCTATTATAGTAGAATATTAAACTTTTTCGTTAAAATTTTATTTCTTTGGTTGAAAATGAGATATTTCGATTAAAGATTAATTTTATTGACTAAACATTTAAACATTCCATAATTTTTCGAATTTTTTATATAGACGCTTCATCTTTTATCTTTCTAATTTTATTCTATTTATCGTTAAAAATTTATTTATTTTTTATTGAAAATCATGTATTTTGTTAATATATTTAGATAAAAATGGAAAAATAGTTGAAAATTTATTGTTTTGATTGAAAATAAGTTTTTTTTATTAAAAATTAGTTTTTTGAACTAAAAATTTAACGATATTTGCAAAAACTCATCTTTTTAGCCAAAAAATTGATAGCTTGGATGAAAATAAGTTTTTTTTAAATTAAAAATTAATTTTTTAAACTAAAAATAAAATTACATTTGTTGACAAAATTTTTTTGTAGACATTTAGTTTTTTTGGTAGAAAATTCATTATTTTGGTTTAAAATTTCTTTACTAACTTTTACTAAAAATATTGCTATTAAATTTTTTCTGGAGAATCGTACAAAACTAACTTTTTTTATTATTTAATTTTGGCGCTTACAATTCAACAATTTTGTTGAAAAGTCATCCTTTATGATTGAAAATTCAACTTTTTTTGTAGAAAATTTACTTTTGTCTAAAACTCATATTTTGGTGTTAAAAAGTCATCCTAAAATCATTTTTGGATGAAAATTAAATTTTGTCGTTGAAATATAATCTTTTTCATTTAAAAATTCATCTGCTTAAGTAGAAATTTCATTTATTAAAAATTGATATTTTTAATTTCATATTTAACATCGTGGCTGAGAGTTATACTAATTTTTGAAATTTTTGTTTTTTGGAATGAAGGTTTATCTCTTTCATTGAGAATATAATAATTTTGTTTAAAAACAATGTTTTTCTCAAATATCACATTTTTTGTTGAAAATTTAATTTCTCCAGAGAAAATTTCTTATTTTGGCTTGAAGGTTTATCATCTTAAGGTTTTTTTCTTTCATGTTTGAAAAATTTTTATTCAATGAAAACTCGTCTTATGGTAGTAAAGTCTTTTTTTAAATAAATAAATAAAGTTAAAAAATTTTAATTTGTATCTGGAATATTCAAATGAATTCATTTTAAGGTTTTTTTTCAATTCCTTTAAAATTAAAGCAAGAAAGTCGATATTTCCCAACAATAAAAATCACTGTAGATTTTTCGATTATACCATTAATTCCGGAAATGACAGAAGAAGCTGTTTAATTTTTTTTAAAGAAAAGCTTTAAAATCACTGGGCAAAAATGTAAGCGCTGCCTTGACTCTACTTTTTCAGGATTTCCTTGATTTTCAAAATTTCGAAAAGCGGAAAAGAGACTATTTAAAAAGTGATTATAGAGAAAAGTGAAATTGATAGGGTGTCTAATTAATTCTTGAGTTTTCATTCTAAACCAGAAATGTAAAAAATTCTAATTACATTGATGCAATTAAATTTGAAGGGTTTAAAAAATTATCGTTTTTCTTAACTCTTTTCAAACAATTAAAAAGCTATGCCTTTTAATTGAGGCAGAGTAATGTCACAATTTGGCATAGCTTCGCTTTATCAAACTTTTATATTTTTCACGATTTTCATGTTTTAAAATTAAAAAAAAAATTATTACAATTAAATTAGCAAAGATTTCGACTATTTGAATTTGTAACTTTCCACTAATCTTTAGTGGCTTACTTTTAGCTAAGGGATCGTTAGAATAAATTTTTTTGTTAAAAACTAATATTTTTGGTGGAAAATTTATAATATCATTTGAAAATTTATGTACTCAATTAAAAATTAAAATAACTTTATGAATAATTTAAGTATTTTAAAGAAACATAATTGCATGTAAAACGTAAACTATTTTGTTATTTCTTTTTTAAAGATTCATCACTTTGGCTTAAAATTTAATTATTTAATTTTTAGAAAATTAATCTTTTCGGTTAAAAAAAAACGTTGGTAATATAATTTTATTTCTTATTTTTAATGTTCTTTAATTGTGATTTGATAATAATAAAAATTAAAAAGACGAAAGAAAGAAAAGAGAAGCAGAAATTTTTTAAAGAGAAATTTGATGATTCGACGTTAAATAAGAAATTTTTTTTTTTAATTTGGATTTTAATCTAATTTAAATTTCTGAAATTTTAAAAACATTATTTTCTGGGTTAGATGTGTTAAACTCTTTTGTTGAAAATTCATTTTTTTCAGATTCATCATTTTAGTTTTAAATTTATCTCTTCGGTTACAAATTTAACTATATATTTTTAATTCGTTTTCTTGGTTAAGAATTAATGTTTTAATTAAAAATTTAAATATTCAATTTTGGGTTAAAAATCGATATTTTCATTGGAATTTTTTTCTAGTTGAAAGCTCAACGATTTGACAGACAATTGATGTATTTTCTTAAAAATTCCTCTAATATTATACTTTTGGATATGTAACTATTTAGATAAAAATTGAACTATTTTGTTTTAATTTTTTAAATTTAATTCGTCTTTTTAATAGAAAATTAATCTTCTTAGTGAAAAGTCAATCTCTTCGGTTTAAAATTTATTTATGTCATTTTCTTTGATAAATCTTTTGGGTTAAATATTGTAATTTTTTGTTGAAAATTTATCCCTTTGATTGAAAATTCAACTTTTTTTGAAAATTTATTCTTTTGGTTACTGTGACTGTTCTATCTCGATTCAAAATTGATATTTTTCATTGGATTTTTATCTTTTTGAGTTAAACATCAAATTAGTTAGTCGAAAATTTGCATATTTGGTAAAAAATTCATGTATTTTATTAAAAAATGTATATTATTGGTTAAAAATTTATATTGTTGGTTGAGATTTCAATTTAAAAATGAAATTATTTTCAGCAATAATTCAAGTATTTGGTGGAAAAACAACTGTTTTTTATCAATTAATTTTATTACAAGTTTAACTGTTTTGCAGATAATTCGTGTTTTGAACAAAAAATTAATCTTCTTGGTAAAAAATTAATTTCTTTTAATTTTTTTGGTTCACAATTTATCCTTTATTAATTGAAAAATTAACTATATCTTAAAAATGCATGTATTTTATAGGAAATATTTCTTTTTCACTAGAAATTATTTCTTGCTTTGTTGAAAATTCATCTTTTTGATTGAGAATTCAACTATTTTGTTAAAAATTCATTTTTTCTCGTCCAATTCAATCGGTTGTGAAATCGTCCTTTGGTAGGAAACTTATCCTTTATGATCGTAAAATAATCTTTTTTTGTTCAAAAGTAATTATTATGATGAAAATTCCACTGTTTTTAATTAATTTCATTCTTTTTTTTAGAAATTCGACCAACCAGTTGAAAATGCATCTTTGTATGTAAAAAATTAACTTTTTTGTTAAAAATTTGTTCTTTTTTAATAAAAATTTTTCGAAAAGTTCGACTATTTGTTGAAAAAGGTTTGACTTGAAATATTGGAAATTTAAAGTGTTTTATATTGAATTTATTATGGTATTTATATTAATTTAATTAAAAAGAATTTATTCCATTTTTACGGAATTGCAGAGAATTTCGCAAAAACTTTCTCCTGAAGACTATCTTTGTAGTTATACATTTTATTATTTGGTTGAAAATTTAACAATTTTCTTAAAAAGGCATTCTTTTTGTTATAAATTCAACTCTTCTTTTAAAAATTCGGCTTTTTGGGTTAAAAATTGTGCTCTTTTCGTACATCATTAACTTTTTGTTTAAAATTAATTCTTTGTGGATGATAAGTCAATTTAAATCTTTTTTGGATGAAAAATATTTTTTCTTAGAATTTATCGCACTTTTTCGTTAAAAATTTGACTATTTCGTAGAAAATTGACGTTTTATTTTAATTTATATTTTCGTGCAAAAAAATAAAATGAAATCTTTTCTGGATGAAAGTTTAACTTAAAAAAATTATCGTTTTTTATTAAAAATTCATCTGCTTTAGCAAAAATTTCATTTTTTTTTGGTTACAATTAAAAATTAAAAATTATTTTGTCAGAAATTCATCCCTTTTGGTTGGAAAACTTCGTCCTTTTTTAACTGAAAATTCTATTTTTTCGTAGAAACTCATTTTTTGTTAAAAAATTCATACATAAAAATTCATCTGTTTTAATAGGAATATCATTTTTCTTAAAATGAAAATGCAACTTTTTGGTTCAACATTATTCCCTTTCGCTTGAGCATTCAAATATTTTGTTTGAAAGTTTTGGATTTATCACTTTGTTCATAAAACTTTTTTTTTCTTAAAGATTTATATCTTTTAAATATTATATATATTAAAATTAATTTTAAATATTTTGATAACAAAAATTTATTAATTGATAATGCAAAGGCTTATGTCTTTGGTTGAAAATCGAAGTTTTTAGTCAAAAAGCCTTTTTCGGTTAAATTTAATTTAATAACTGAAAATGTAACTTTTCCATTTTTTTAAGATTGATTTTTTTTAGTTGAAAATTCCCCTTTTGTTAGTAAAAAATAATTGTCTTGGTTTAAAATGTTCTGTTTGTTGAGTAAAAAACTAAAAATGCATCAGTTTTATGCAAAATTTAGTTTTTCGCTGAGAAATCATATTTTCGATTGAAAAATCAATGTTTGTAGAGAAATTTCGTCATTCGACTTGAATGATAAAATTCCATGCAAACAATGTGTTGCAAACGATATGCTAAACGAATTGATAAACACAATATTTTTCGTAATTTTAAAAAATTTGGATTATTTTAGAATTTTTTAGAATAATTGGTAATTCTAGAAATATTGGTGGTAATTTCTAAAAAATTTTAGGTCATATATAAACGATAACAAATTTATTTTTGTTTGGTTAATAACTCCACTATTTGTTAAAAAATTAAACTACTTCTTCGAAAATTAATTTGTTTCCTAGAAATTTGTATTTTGTTATTTATTTTGAAAAATTTCAAGAGCATCACAATTTTTTTGAAGATTCCTGGAAAAATTTTTAATGATTTTTTGTAAGATTAATTTGAGGTGAAGATTTTTATTTTTATTTATTAATTTATTTCAAAAAGAAATTATACAGATTTGAGGGTAAATTTTTAAGCTGTAAAAGATTTTTTGAAAACTATGAAGAAAATTGATTTATTTTAAAATTACATGTAAGAAGAAGTTTCAAAAACATTTTTTAAAATAATTTAAAATTTGAAAGGATTTTCAAAAAATTTAGTGCAAAATATAGGTTCTTGATTTCAATTCTTAGCAAAATATGCGAGGTCACTTTTTCTTGGTTACACGGTTTTCCAGAATTTTTCAGGAGAATTGGAATTGTTTAAAAAATTCTTAAAATTTTGAACTTAATTTAACTATTAGAATATTCTTATTTTTTTGCAGAAAAAATTTCTTTCGCACATCATATGTGTCGTAATAGTTTGCTAAACTTATTTTACGAACAAAATAATTTACGTCGACAAATAGAAAGCTATTTTGATATTTAAAATTTGTTCCTCCATACAGGGCCATTATAGCAGTCCTGCTGTCTGAGCAGATACGAATGTTTCTTTTATTGCCATGCTCATGTACCTTGTAGGCGCTTTGGAGCGAATTTAAAGCCCATTCCATTTGTTCTACGATATACACCGGCTTCTGCGTTCTCCTTACTCCTAAAGTCTCCTGATCCTTTTCAGTCGAGACCTCACAGCGGACATTTCGACCCTACTCCATCAGACCGCGGCCTGGGTCGCAGGATCGCTGTGTCGATCCACGTAATTTTTCACGGTTTCAACCCTTTAGATTTTTCTTTATGGCTCTCCTACAAATCCATAGAGAGGCTACCAGCTTCTTTCACTTGTTTTCCAGGTACTATTTCCATGACATTTTCGTATCCAGAATTACTCCTACATGTTTAGCTTGTTCTTTGATTTTCAGTTGTGGTCCTCCCAGTTTCAATGTACTCCTGGTTTTTAACTAACACCTACAGGTGAATACAATCGTGTCGTTCTTACTCGGATTGGCCGATAGTCCAGTCTTCTTGCACCACAAATCCACTACCCTTAGTGCTTGCTGCATTACTCACAATAGAGTTTCCAGATGTTGGCTGCGCACGATAACCAGTATATCATCCGCATATCCTATACCTCGGTGGCCCTGACTCGTGAGCAGATGAAGCAGTTTATCCACTATTAAGCACCACAGCAGTGGCGGTAAAACATGTGGCTGGTCCGTCCCACGACCGCAATAGGCATACCACGTGAGATCACGGCCACACTGACCACCTCTCTAGAGGTGTTGTTAAAGGCTCCTTCAATGTCCATAAAGGTTCAAATCGCGAGGTGTTTCTGCTTCAATTTTTTCTTTAATTAGTTTTGCTGATCCGCTTAAGACCATCCCGGTCGAGTGACCAGCTTTATAGGCGTGTTGCTCATTGTGAAGTGGCCTACTTAACAAGACCTTATCGCGGATATCTGGATGAAGAATACTTTCGCACACCTCCATGCCGTCAGAAAATATCCCAATGTTAGACTAGCCGCAGCAAGTGTCACGTTCGGCCTTATGATGATCTCTCTAACCCTCTGTAAGAAGACAGGATATATGACATCCGCACCAGAAAACTTGGAAGGACTGAAAGACTTTAGGGTCCACTTGACCCTGGCTGGAATTAAAACTCGTTGGCTAGCAGCCGTAACGGTCCCAGTTGGGCCACATGCGGATTTAGCTGCTGGTGAAGTTTTGCCATCTCTTCTCCGAACTTTGTAAAACACAAAAAATGTGCCTTTATCAGGTGAGCCAGGTGTCCTTATCAGACTTTAAGTATCTGTCGCCGGGAAATCTCAGAGTGCTAAGAATGGCATCCGGATTTCCAGAAAGCTGCTAATCCAGTCTAGACGCCTCTGCTCCCTTCTCGAGGTTTGTGCAAAAGGTGGTCCAGCTTTCTTGCTTTGCCTTATATATTGCAATTCTGTATTCATTCCTCATCTTTGTAAATGAGGTCCATGGTTCCTGCATTTTGGCAGAACTAGCATCTCTGAAAATATCTCTGGTTTCCCCGCAAAGCTCTTCGAGTTTCCCGTAGCTATCCCCTATCTATGAGTGATCTGAGAAAGTGCGTTCGTCAGAGTCTCTCCACTTTTTGAAGCTATTTCTAAAACTACCGGTGCAGAGAGTGATGTCAATGACTTCCTCCCTGATCGAGTTACAAAACTTCGGGGTGTTCCCCATATTAGGAATATCTAAATCAGTGGAAATGTTGTATTCCAGTAGATTATTACCTCCTGAGTTGATGTCCATGCTGCCCCACAAAGTACTGACCCCACAAAGGGTCTACAAAAAGTAGCGTTTATTCCTTTTTGTTCTTTCTTTATACCATTGTTATTTTACTTGAACATTTAATTTTCGTGTTTTTTTATTTTTATTTTTAAAAATGCTGTAACTTCGATCATTTCCTTTTTATCAAAAGAAGTCGTAAGGATAAATTGTTATAATTCTCGAGTATTATGAGCATTCGTACATTATCGCGAATTAACGAGCATTATCGTTTTGAATTTTTATTCAAAACAGCTGGCTAACAAATTTGAGCGTTCAAATGTTTTCAAAAGTGATCGTGCTCACTGACATACATACAGACAGAAACATTCGTAAAACCCTTTTTTTAGATTAAAATTTTACGCAAGTCGAATACCTTCTCTCATAAGAATGTAAAAGCAGCCAGGTTATAAAATATAAGACTAACAATTTTCAACTATGAACATTAAAGCGGTGTGAAAAAGAATTTGAAATCGATTAATATTTTCTGTTTGGTATTTGAATATAAAAATAAATTTAAAGTAGCCTATTGTTCAAAACATTATAGAGATTTGTTTTATATGTTCAGTTCTTGCTATTGACAAATAACGAACAAACTTTGTTTCGATTTTTTGCAGTATTGTAAAGTTTTAAACTGAAAGCCGACCATTTTCCTTTTTGCCCTCCAAACAGAAAAAATGTCCTTACGTTTTCACATTTTTTCAATGTTCTGTTATTGCGGTATGTATGCTTATATAATTTCAGCCAAATTATATATTTAAAAGTTGTTATTTCCAAGTCTTATCAGAATATGGCAGATAAAAATATAAACGAATGAGGACTGTTTGAACAAATCAGAAATGATAAATCTATTCCTGGTAACATTCATGAAGTGTGTCAGTAAATTAAAAAATAATGTATGCAATCGTACGCTGCGTATAATCCTAGTTACATTCCAGTATATAGTCTGTTGATCATGGAATTTTATACTACCGTAAACAAGCTTTCGTTATAAAAGAAGCTTTATTTTGCCCTTAACCATCAGTTTCCTTCTGCGATGACAAAGTTTCTTTTAAACATGGGAATCATATTCAACGTCAGTTTCCTAATACTTTGTGCGGTTTTGTCGCAAGAAATGGTGCTTGCATCTGATGAAAGTTTAGGTAAGTGAAATAATATCCGATGTGTTCGAAAAACAAATCCAACCACTTCTAATTCGAATTAAATCAAGTTGTTTCATCAAATCAAATTCCCGAGACATTATTTATTTCAAGTTAGATGAAAACGCTCAAAATAATTGAAAACTACAATTATCCGAAGTCAGAACATTTTTGTCGCGAGGCGGATACAAATTATCGATCTTCGGATAATTTTACTTTTCAATTGTTTGCAGCGTTTTTATCAAACTTTAGATAAATAATGTATCGGGGATTTGTTGCGATATGGATAGGATTTGGGTCCTAATATGGGTTTTTATAATAGAGCCCTATGTAAGGTTTTCAGCAGGGAAATTCCATTTTATAAATTTAAATGGATACTTACATTTTGTACACTGTTTTTATTAGGATGGTCCAAAAATGCATTGCAACATTTTTTTCATCCTAGAGGGCAAAATAACTCCCCACCAAAGTTTTCATTTCCGGTAAAAGAAAATCCTTAATTTGTTTTTTTTGAAATTCGAATATGTATTAGCACGTGACATTTAGCTGATACGTAGTCTCATCTTTCTAGGCATAAGCTTCCTGACAAAAAAACATGACGTTATCTGGATTGCTATATGATATAATTTTTATTTTTCGTAGTTGGAAAAGTTCCCTGAAATCCATGGACATTCGAATATTGCAGAGCATTACAAAATTGAGATAAATAAAGGCTTTCAGAGAACGTAGAAAGCTTAGAGAATTTAAGAAATTTTGCGAATTCAGGAACTTCCAAAAAATAAGAGCATTCTGGGAATTCAGAGAATTCAGGAAATTTCGTAAATTCAGGGAATTTGATTAATATATAAAATTCAGGGAATTAAGATAATGCAAGGAATTAAATGAATTCCGAGAATTCAGGGAATTCACAGAATTCAGAGAATACCGAGAATTCAGGGGATTCTAAAAATCCATGAAAGTAAAAAAAATCAGGGAATTCATAAAATTCACAAAATTCAAGAAATGCAGAAAATTAAGGGTATGTTGAGAATTCATCGAATTAAGAGAATTAATTGAATTAAGATAATTAATAAAATCCCAGGAATTTAGAGAATTCGACGAATTCAGGAAATTTCGGGAAATCCGAGAATTGAGGGAATACCGAGAGTATAAAGAATTTAGGGAATTCAAGGAATTCCAAAAATATATGGTATTAAAAAACTTCAGACAATTCAGGAAATTTCAAGAATTCAGGAAATAAAGATATTGCAGGGAATTTATATAATTCAGGAAATTAAGAGAATCAAAACAATTTTAAAATGCAAGGAACTTAGGGAATTAACGGATTTTAGAGAATTAAGAAAATTTAGATAATTCGTAAAATCCAGGGAATTTAGGGAACTATGGGAATACAGGGAATTCGGGAAATTGCAGAAATTCAGGGAATTTAAGGATAATGAGAATTCAGGAAAATTAGATAATTTAGGAATTTCAGAGAATTTAAACAATTTAGAGAAATAAGGGAATTCAGAAAATTCTGCGAATACCGACAATATAGAGGAAACAGGGAATTCCGGAAATTGCAAGCATCCAGGGAATTAAATAAATTTTCGGAATTCAGAAAATTAGGAGAATTCGGGAAATTTAGATAATTCGGAGAACTTATAAAATTCAAAAATAAAGGGAATTCAGAGAATTAAGGTATTTTAGAGAATTAATAGAATTTATATTATTCATAAAATCCAGGAATGCCACAGCAATTAGGGAATTCAGAAAATTTAGGGTTTTCAGAGAATTCAGGGAATACCGAGAATATGAAATTCAGGGAATTCAGGGATTTGCGAAAATCCAGGAAATTAAACAAACTCAGAGAATTCAGAAAATTTAGGGAATTCAAAAAATTCTGTGAATACCTACAATATAGAGGTAGCGGGGGATCTCTGAAATCGCAAAAATCCAGGGAATGAACCAAATGCTGGAAATTCGGAAAATTAAGAGAATTCAGGCAATTAGATCATTCAGGAAACTCATAAAATTCAGGAATATAGAATATTCAGAGAATTAAGAGAATTTAGATCATTTATAAAATCCAGGAATACTACGGTATTTAGACAATTCAGAGCATTCAGGGAATACCGAGAATATAAAATTCAGGGAATTCAGGGATTTGGAAAAATGCATGAAATTATGTATCACGATTTAATCTTTATTTGCTATATTTTTACTTGCGACAATGGATCCCATCCTGCTGATAACTTTCCTACCCTCGTCTGTTTGCTTATCTATCTCTTCATCATTATTTTCGTTAATTTAATGAGGAAACTATTAAGGTGCAAGTAGTTTACAACCTTATCTGTACTCTTATTGTCTGGTATAATATAGCCTAATCTTTTCAAACAAAATTCTTTAAACACGATAATTTTTGGCTTAATTATGTTAATTTTAAGGATCATGTTCTTCATGCTAGAATTTAGTATGCTAAGCATTCTTTGCAAGTCTTCGATAGACGACGTCTTAATGCATTAACTTCTATGAACGTTTTTGTTCAATTTAAAACTCTATTTTTAATTAAAAAAAGACACAACAAATTTTTGCTTTAAATATAGACGCCGTAAACTGTGCCTGAAAATACGACAAAATTGCGCCGTAATCCTTGTCGAAAACTTTATTCGTATATTACGTCGCTTACTATCCCAATTTCCGACCTCGTTTCTGACGAAGTATCCTACGCAGTTTGCGACGTCAGAAATTTCAATAGAACACTATTCAAATGATACTAATAAATGATATAACTTGTGTTATTTTTGCAGAATTATCATCAGTTCCTCACATTCGTCAAAAGCGCATGGACCCTCAACCCTCGGGTCATCCCGGAACTTTACCATCACATCAATTGCCACCCTTGCTCGCATATAATCTGCATCTACTGAAAATGGATGAACCCACCGTAGTGTCGATAACAAGGAATGGCAATGCTGTTGGCCCTGGATTTGCAATACATTCGTTTTTCATTCTAGTGGACGGTATCTATATAGATGCAGAGCATCCCTATGGCGTTTCAATTCCTGTTAACTCAGGACATCACATCCCTCAAAATGTACGAACTAAACACGTTTACCCAAATGGCAAATATCACCTGATAGAACTTAAACATCCTATCTTCTTGGATAATCCTCAACGTCGTGTCTTCAATGCTGCTAGATTTCCACGAAATGCTACTAATTGGGCTAAGAATTTGGCAGAACACTTGATTACTGAGCTGCTACGTCGTCTGCGACCCATACTCATACAAAATCTAAATTTTTTACTTTATCATAGTCCTAACGTAGTCCAGGTAACAAGTTCCGATATAAATGGTCCTCGCACAGGGTATGCAGTACATCCTTATGTCGTCATAACGCGCCCTAAATACGTGGGTGAAGATTGTCGTGTTGTAACGTACAATTTAGAAACAAGAGAGTTGGAGTATCACCGTGTACAATTCTCCTACCCGAACATCCCGCTCGACATTGAGGTAATTGAACTTCTGGATCCTATCTTGTTAACAAACGGTCTATATGGTGCTCTTCATGCTGATCATTATTCAGATGAAGCTATTGATTGGGGTTATGATAAGGCAGCAGAATGGATACATACGAGGATGGGTCAAGCGAATTATATCCAAAGGAATACAGAACCATGAGGTCAAAGATATTCATTTAACTGAAAAAAGTGAATCGCTGAAATTATTTTGCATTACATTTTATTCTCACCTACCCGGAAAAATGTATCTTTTTAATAATCCTATATTATTACAATCCATAATATGCATTAGTAATAAAATATACGAATTTTTATTGTCTTGTTTCTTTAATTAAAAAGTGCGCATTCTACAAAAAATTTTTATTGCAACTTGTGTTGTTTATTCATAAATTCAATTTGTCTTTTTTAACGTTTTTTCACAACTGACATAAAAAATACACATCCTGGCGTAAAGTAAATATAAGCAAATTTGTAGACAAAATTTAGGTGAAAAACTTTGTTCAATAAAAAGTTGTTGTAACTTGCGTTGTTTTTCCAATATATCCATTTATTTATTTCTAATGTATTCTTGAAATTAATGTATGGCCGAATTCATTTCAAATCATACAGGCTGACTACCTTCATGTCACAGAATCGGCTGCGGATAAAATATGTTGTTTTTCAAA
>JAAAKG020135796.1:0-13410 GCA_010014905.2 Druon quercuslanigerum | reverse complement strand
AGTGGCAACAGAAAAGCGACCGTTTTCAGTGAAGTCCATGCATTACAGATTGGTCTCCTTATGTCTATTCTCCATGAGATTATTCTTAAGTTATTTTAAAGTTAAAAATAGTTTACAAAATCTCAATTTGGTATTTACATTTGTTTAACTACCAAGTCTTTCCAATTGAACAAATTTAACTTTTACAGTTAAAATCTGAAAATTCTAAAATTTTTAACAGATTCCGAATCGTCTTCTAAAATCAATTATTATTCACTTGTTAATCTTCATTGTACAATTCAATTTTAAAAAAATTTTATATTGCCAGTTGATAAACTAAAAACGTCTTTATCCAAAATTGTAAACGTGCGCTTAAAAACTAAAATGTCATAGGGAAAATCTTTAAATGAAAGATTTTCAAATTAAGCATTGTAAACTGAATGACATCATAATTTTTAAAAATGAAAATTCAACTATCTCTTCAAAAACCTGTTGAAATTAAACTTTGACAGATTTTTTTCTAAAAATGTATCAAATTTCCGATCAAGAAATAAATTCACTCTCCTTTCCCGGTTTTTCCGGGTCTCATAAAATTCCCGGCCCAGAGGCCGGGAATTATTTAATATAATATTCATTGATGATTAAAAAATAACTTTTTTTAAAAATTGAAAATTACTTGCGAACTGACTGGGTAATCTTAAGTTACCGATTAATGATTATGCATGATAAAAAAAACTTTCTAAATATTTGCATTCGAATAAAACTGGCGGTGAGAGCAGCGAAATTCTTCAATGGAACTCAACCAAAAACCTGAAGTTACGAGCGTTCAAATGAACGAAATATTTCTTCCCGTTTCTATTTTACCCATAAGTATTGTTCCAACTGCAATTTAAAATATGCATTATAATTTTGTGTCAATAATAAATGATTTCCTATATAAATGAACACACATTTGAGCACTTTTTCTTATTTTTATAAAGTCACCAGTAAAAAACTTCGTACATTTGAATGTTCAAAACTTCAAGCTCATTTGCACCGCTTGATTTTTTTGTTCTAATTGCTGTGATACCTCATTTTGATCATTTTGAGATCAAAATAAAAAAAACTTTCCAGCCTAGTGAGACAGAATGGTCAAAATGAGGCCAAAAGTCCTAATCTAATTCACAGTTAACGAAATGGCAGTTATTAATTTTTTTCGAGGTCGTCGTTAATTCCGAATACGGCATTAAAAATGAAAAATTCAGAATGCCGGACAGATTTATAAAAAATATGGGATTTGCATACAAATTTGTTATGTTACTCAGTTTCTTTACACCACAGTTGGTGATTGTTACAAAATAAGTGAAATCGAGGGGGAAACAATTCAGTAGATTGCTCCGCATTACTATGGATTATCTGTGATTAACTCTATATACAAAATTACTCTAAATTACCTAAGACTACTCCGGATTATATACAATTAATCTTGATTACATAAAATGACAGAGGATTACTCTGCCTAAATTCCCTGAACTAGACTCACGCGAATTTGCAACCAAAATAAAATTGTTGAATTTTCAACAAAATAGATAAGCTTTTAAACACATCATTGAACTTTTGAACAAAATCATGAAGAATTTTCTGACAAAAAAGACGAGTTTTCCACAAAATACATGAGTTCTCAACCAAATAGTTGAATTTTCATCTGAAAAGAGAAAATTGAAACCAAATACTTGAATTTTCAACTAAAGAATATGAATTCTATACCAACAATGGAATAGTTAAATTCTCAATGAAACAAATGATTTTCAATAAAAAATGGTTTTTTTTACAGTAGTTCAATTAAAAAAAGTGAATTGTGAAGCATGAAGATTAATTTTCTACCAAAAAAGACGAATCTTTAACAAAATGCATGAATCTTCAACCAAACAATTGCATTTTCAACAAAGTAATTCAACATTCAACCAAAAAGATACATTTTTAAGCAACCATCTTAATTTTCTACAAAAAAAATCAGTAAAATAAATGAATTTTTAACTAAAAACTATAAATTTTCATTTTAAAAAATGAACGAACCAAACCATTTTCAACCAAAATCAAGAATCTTCAAACAGAAAAATGAATTTTTTACAAAGTTCAACTTTCAGATAAGTGGTTGAATTTTCAATAAAAAAATATCAACTTTCAACTAAAAACGAAATAGATAAATTTTCAGTAAAAAAATTAATTTTCAAAAATAAAAACTTTTTTTTTAACAATATTTATAAATTTTGAACATGTAAGAAAAAATTGCAACAAAAAAATAAAATAGTCACATTTTCAATTAAATGAAAATTATTTGTAACCATTAAAAACGATTTTTTAACAAAATAGTTCAACTTTTCACCGAAAATGTTCAACAACAAAAAATTAGTTTTTAAAGACAAAGATTCATTTTCAATTCATATTCAATTTCCAACCAAAAAATAACTCTTAAACGAAATTATAGAATTTTCTACAAGCCAAATTAATTTCTTACAAAATATTTAAATTAAGTTTTTCACCAAAAATGGAATAGCTCAATTTTCAGTTAAAAGAATTAATTTTCAACAAACAAAAAAAAGAAATTTTCAATAAAATAATAGTTGAAAGTTATTTGGACGACGTATTTAAATTAATTCGAATTAACTGGATTACAAGTGGATCACTCTGACTTACAAACTTTTAAGTAATCCACTTTACGACTTATTTTTTGTCAACTTTCTACTGTGATACGCAGAAACTGCGGTGATTTATGAAAACTAAAATGAAGAATTTGTTAGTCCATTTTTTGAATTTTCGTACATCATGTCTAAGCATCAGGAAGCACCATCTATTTTTTCATCTATTTTCAAACAAATAAAAATGATTTGATTATATTGCAAACCGAAGGGTTGGTTATTTTTGAAATCTGGTGAATCTGTGTGAAATCCGTTTAAACCTTTGGAATCTTTGTAACATAACTTAAATCTCTATGAAATCTTAGCTAAATCTTTGAAATTTTTGTGAATTAATTGAAATCTTTAAAATTTTTGTGAAATTTTCTTACATTATTTGAAGTCTTTTAAAATCTGGGAAATGTTTCTGAAATAATTGAGATCTTTTCAAATCATTGAAATGTATCTTCACAATAAAGTACAACAATGTGAAAACTGCAAGTCTCCTAATTCTAACACAAACTTGTGGTTTCTAGTAGACTCATTTTTATAATTTTTTACGATTTTTACCGTTTTTTCAACACAATAGGAAATTACAAAAATTAATTTGACTGGAAACTAAAAGTATTTTCCTAGAGCTCATACACTTTTATAAATTTGTACCTATTCGTAACGAAAAAAATTTGGCTATTTTCATCGAAATTACGGTACACGTAGCGACAGTCATACGTTATCGTAATTTTTTGTAAAAATACCTTTTGAAAGTTTTCTGTAAACTTTGAAATTTCTGCGAAATCTATCAAATGCTTGGAAATTTTCTAAGCTTTTTGAGAAATGTTTAAAAATATGTGTGAAATCTTATCAAATTTTTTGTGAAATCATTTAAATCTTTGTGAAATTGTAGGAACTTATATAAAATCCTTTGAAATCTTTGTCAAATATTTGAAATCTTTTGGAAATGTATTTTTACTATTAAACACAATAAAATACAACAATGTGAAAGTTTTAAGTTTTTGTAAAAAAGTGTATTTACTTGCACAATTTTGTACAAATGTCCCAATTCTGGCAGAAACTTGTGGTTTCTAGTAGAATTGTTGTTTTAATTTTCTAAAAAATTTCACGTTTTTTTAAATACAATCGAAATATTAATATATAATTAATATAATTAAAATATAATAATATATTTTTAAATATATTAAATTAAATTAATTAAATATATTAAATTAAAATATAATTAATATATAATATTAATACGAAATTACTGGGAATTACAAGTTTTTCCTAGAAGTCATATACTTTTATAATATTTTACAATTAAATACAAATTTAAAAAATAACAATTTGTGAAATCTGTGAAATGTTTGAAATCTTTCTAAACTTTTTGCGAAATTTTCTTAAATCTTGAAGTCTGTTGCACACTTGAAAGTCAAGTGTTCAACCCTCGATGCAAACGATTCTCAAAAGTTTTACGTAATTACTAGACGCTCCCTTCTCAGAATTTGAGATAATTATTTCAGTAAAAAAAAAATATAAAGTTCAATTAAAGAAAATTCGATTTATAAATAAATTTTACTTGTTTCATAAAATGGATTCATCTTTAGTTATCTTGGGGTCTTGTTATATTTAGTATATCTCGGTAGGCGATTGAATCGAGAACTGATGTTTTCCATCTATATCCCCTGTCCTTACATTCCATCTCATCCAATTATTCTGTAACCAATTATTTACCAATAAACAGATACTTTTAAGATTCTACATACTCTTATTATTTGACAAATCTGGCAAAAAGAATTTTTGAATTTAATTAAGAAATAACGGAAAGATTAGACTGATTAGACGTAATATTTTAGATACATTTCATGGCATAAAAATGGTTACAGTTTTTCAAAGAATCAAATTCTAAAATAAAAAAACTCCTAAAAAGACTCTTAAAATTAAAACTTCTTATTATAACTTTAAAGCATAGAAATGCAGATATTAATATTCTTTATATTTGTATTGATTTAAATTTATTTTTAAATCGAGTCAGGAAATAAATAAAACGTAACTAGACTTTATCAGTTACTTGTTTGTAGAGAAAGATATTATTTCAAATAGTAAAAAAATCATTGTTTTTTACTCTCGTGCTGATTATAGTTAATTTCAAAAATATCTCATTTGTATCGATTCAACGCGAAATGGTTGTACCTTTCAAGTTTTGTTAAACCCCTAAATAGTTTAGTTCGAAATTAGTCAAATTAAAAAAAATAAATAAATTACAGTATATAATTCTGTAAGTTAAAAAAAAAAGCTTTCAATACGGGCAGTAACATATTCTAGTTTTAAGTAAAATAACGCTATAGATATAAAACGAACAAATTATTTCCAAATATCGTATATTTAAAGAGAAAGGGGGAAAAGGGGGAATTTCAAAAGAAGATTTGTTGAATTTAAATCTAAGCGTAAAATTTTAATACCTCAAAAGAACAAAAAATATTTTCTCTGGTGCTGATTGCAAGCTATTCAGATTTCAGACCCAAACATGTAATTTTACCAAAATTTAATATTTTCAAAACGCAATATACTTACCAGAAATAGATACTGTAATCCATATACGATCGTGTTGATCGTTAGAACCGGCTTCCAGTCTTCTCTTAAGATATTCAGGCACACATTCCCCTCGAGATCAATGTTCGGATGATAAACTTGGGTTTCGCATTTGACTTTAGGAGGTTCATGTGGATAATTCGGTCCAACTTTAAAACTAAATACGAATCTTCCGCCTCGATAAAAACCCTGAAAGCACGTGCATTACAACAAATTAAATTTATTAGCTTAAAAACTTATGTTTCAAACAAATCTTTACTAACTGGCACACACAGAATTAAAAAAGAGAGAATTTGATATAAACATGAAATATTAGGAAACTATGCTCAAAATTATGTTGTAAATAAAAAAGGTATTCCAATTTTAGCAAGAACTTTTGCTACTGTAATAAATCACAAATCAAGTAGCAATTTCTGTTAGCCAACATTTTTTCTACATTACAATTTAACCTAGACATCCACAAGTATAAAAAAAATTCATATACTATTTAAATATTGATCAAATAAATTCAATTTTAACCCATTCAAACTGAAAGTTTTTAATCAAGGATAATATATATATTTAAATATTGAGCAATATTTCACTTTTTATTTAAAATGAGCAATTGCAAATCAAATCTTAAAAACTAAACAATTTCAAACTGAAATTTGAAATAGAAAGCCTTGAATCATTAATATTTCAGAGTGTTAAATTTAAACGTTACAAAAGTTATTGAATTTTTATACATAAATAACTATTGAACAATTATCAATTTGGAAAAAATGTGAGTTCAAGAGATATTAACAAGTTTTGAAACGATTCAAGCTTCATTTAAAACTTTCAAAGATTTCAAAAAATCAGAAAATAAATGTAGATTTTTGAAGATTTCACTATAAAATTTGAAAGCTTTTTACATGTCTTCGACTTAGTTCAAAACATTTAAAACATTTAAAACAAAACGTAGATTAAAAAGATTTTAAAACGAACCCTGATTAAAGTTTCTAGCTTAAAATGATATAATTCTGAAAATTTATAAAAAATTTTATTTACTCTTCAATTTATAACATTGAAAATGGTAGCGTGCACTTGTAGTTTTTTTTAAGTACTTGTTGATTAATAAAGATTATTTAGTATTATCTTTCATATAACCTACAATTTATTTTGAGTTTAAACATATAAGCTTTTTTCTAATAGCGATCATGTACAGATCTTAATTTAAAATTATCTGCTCGCAATATTCTAAATATTTTTTTCATCCTAGGTCGAAAAATAACAACTTTTTGGCTGCAAACCCTGTAGCTTTCTGCAGATTCTTATAGTTGGTAACTCTTGTAGCTGTACTGTTTTGTAAATTATTATATCAAACTCAAACCACAATAAAATATAGGAATATAAAAAAGCACAAAATTCGTCCAAATAAGGGGGAAAAATGTTACTTTTCTATAATTTTGATTGTAATTTATTGCACTTATTTGTTGATTCCTGTAAAAAAAAGACGTAGTTTTTTGTACTTTTCGTAAAAAAATTTCCAACAGGCAGAGAATTTAAAATAAATATTTTAAAAATAAACATAAACAAACTCGAATAAGAAAAAAATGCATTTTATATCATTTTTACAGGAATTTACAAATAAATACAATAAATTACACGAAGTAACTTTTATCTTTTATTGGGGCGAATTTTGTACTTTTTGTTGCATTTTATTGTAGTTTTAATTTCCTACACGAATTTACAAAAAAGTATAATTACAAGAATCTACATGTTTGCAGCCAAAAAGTTGTTCTTTTTCGACCTAGAATGACAAATATTTATTTCTATCTTTAAACTTTAAAGAATTGGTATAATATTAAAAGGAAAAACTGTTCTATTTCAAGTTATAAAAACTTAATTGCAAATTAAAACACTCAAAGCGAAATACTTTTGAATTTTTAACTTATCAAATAAAGCTTGGCATTTTTTTTTACTCGAACTCTAATGAAATCTAATGAAAAAAATTCATTTTTAGTTTTTCTAGGAAGTTTAATAAAAAAAATTTATGTTCGAAATTTTCAAACCTATGTTTTTTTTAATGTTTTGAATTTTTTCAAATTTTTGATTATTTCGTTATATTTTTAAAACTTCTAAATATATCTGAAACTTACTCGATTTTTCACAAATTAATAATTGTTTCATTTTTCTGTGGTAATCAAAATTGGTGATATTTAAAAAAATATATTTCTGAATATTTTCTGAAAATTATGATTGAAAAGAATAATTAAAATTTTCGCTGAATGTTAGCAGCTTTATATTGGACTTTTGATATGTTTAATATTATTCAAAAGATAATCACTCTTGATTCGATACGGAACTGATGTTAGCTGTTTTTCTAACAATTGATCAAATTTATTGAAATCCATTGCTTCTATTATTAATGCAACTATGATTAATACGTCACTGAATGCGAATATTTTGCAAAATAAACCTATTCACACTCAAAGAAGGTTTTTTAAAAATTAAAATTCATTTTTTCTGCTTGATTTGATTTGCATAAAATTATTTTGAAAAATAAAAAACATTACAAGTTACAGATTGCAAAATAATTTAAAGTAGTTTTCCAATATGTAAACTTTTGCGAATTACTGTATTTTTTAAAAAGATTTGTGATTTTTTACAATAATTTACGTAAAATTAGAAGCATTTCCATGACATCAAACACCAACAATTAAAAAAAAAGTAAAACCCTGTATTTTTAAGTATTTTGTTGTTGATTTACTTTTCTACAAGAAAATATAAAAAAATTAGATAATTGTATTTAAACGCATGTTCTGTTAAATTTTGTAGATTTTTTTTTCACAATAAAGCACATGTTTTAACAAAAAATTACAGTTGTAGAAATGTTATACTTTCTCTTAGATATTTTTTCCACTTTTTGGCAAATGTTACAACAAAGTAAACTTTGTTTCAAGCATGGAATTTGATAAATAGACGCAATTTGGCGATTTAACTGTGAATCACAAAACGTTTCACGTACGCACACATTGATAGTAGCCATGGTAGAAATTGTCTCCTGCGACGGCTTTTGTATAAACCATTTTGCGTTTGAAGTTTATATACACTTCTTTATAAGATAAGACAATTTGCATAATACGTATGACAAAACAATGAGATTTGAGTTCAGATTAAAAATGTATCTAAAAAATAGAAAGCTAGTGGGGAAAAATGAAATAAGGTGACACATACTGCAGAAAAGTTTGAGCAGCCTCAACAATTTTTCGATTTTAAATAGAAAATACCAAAAAACAGCCAAAAAATAATTTTCAAAACGGATTTTTTGCTCTTACCTCGTCGGGGCAAATAGTTATTTTAAAACTTAGTAGATCATCTGGATCTGGATGATCCAACTGACACGTTTTCGGCAAATTAAGTTCGTTTACATCTGAAATAGGAAAAGCGAAGGATCGAGAATTAACCTGACATTCTTGGTTAATAAAGAAAACAGTGAAAATAGGAAATTCAGTAGAAAATAAAATCTTACCTTTCATTATTCTCAGCTGGGCTGCGGAAGCTTTCTTCTGCGTGCCACCTCTTGGAGATTCTCCATCCTTTTTCTGTTGTTTTAGGGAAAATAATTTAATCATGATAGGAAAGATACTTCGTTTAATGATTTACCGAGACATACACGTTCTTTTATTTCGGACGTGCTAACGAACGACACAAAAATATACGAAAGTCTAGACTTTTGACAGCAAATTAATAACTAAACCCGTCTCTCGCTATGCTGTCTGTATCTGCTCTGTTTGGCTATTGTCACGTGCAATGAAAACGAATTTGAACGAAGGACAACCTCAAAGTTATGCTGTGAGAATTTTCGTTGCTGCTTGCAGGGTTAATTAACCCCGCGATTTTACACAAACTTTGTCCAAATAGTATACAATAACAAAGATATTTCTTTAACAATACATATTTTGTCTATTAATTTTTATTTTTAATTCTCAAGAAAGTAATATTCACTGTTTGCAATATTTCAATGCTTTACAAATTTTTCTTTTGGTTTGGTTGTCAAAAAAGTAGCGCATCACAGCGATGATTTATTCAATTGGGTTTTGGGTGCGGATGGTGGAAATCCAAAATGTCTGCACGGAGAGGTGTAAACAATAATACCAATCTAACGGGACAAAACTTTATGTTTTTAATATCTTGGAAAACAATGATTTTTCACCTTTATTTTTAAAAGCTATTCAGTTAAATAATAAAACCGATATTTTTTGTGAATTTTTTATTATTCAATTGCAAAGCTTTTGAAACACAAAAATAATATCTAAATACAGTTATCGTGAATCTCACTGCTGTGGAAGTAAAGGAGTAGGAATCCTATCACTTTTAATTATTTCCTTTCATTAATATAACAATAGATAAGAAAAATGCATCACAGTATGCATTGATTATCTACCTTTATGTTTACCCAAAAATTCGGCTATTTGTATCGAAATGTCGGTAACTGTGGAATTTTGAACTAAAAATGATCGATTTTCCTCAAAAAATCGAATAGTTAAATTTTCAATTAAGGACGTTGGAACCAGGACCCAATCTCAAAATTGAATTGCCTTATTTTAATTTGAAAAATAGTAGAATTACGTCTTTTTTAGATAATTGAAAAAAATTTGCTAATTTGAATACTTTTTCTGTAAGAAGTTTTTTTATTCTAATCCGTCAACTAAACAAAACATATTACATTAAAATTATTGAAATTAGCCAATTTTTTACTTCAAGAAAAAGATTTGATTCTAAAGATGTAATGTTAGTATTTCTGGTGTAAAATGAGGAAACTCATTTTCAACAAATGAAATGAATTTTCGACAAAATTGTTCAATCTCTCATAAAAACATGACCTTTAAAACAAACAGTGGAATTTTTCACAAAATCCCAAGCAAATAGTAGAATTTTGAAAAAAAAAATTAGTTAAATTCTAAACTAAAAATATGCTAGTACGCCGAATTTATTTCAAATTGGGCAGGCGTTAGAATCTTGTCGGATCAAAATATATTTTTTTTTTTCGCGGGATTTTAGAATACATTATTATGTGGGTGTATAATATCTTTGTTATGCGGTCTATAGACCATAATAATGTAATCGGAAATTTCCTGTTCAATAGTAACGCGACAAATATTTAATCCTTTTCAATACCGTTTTTGTCATAACTTTTTAAATCGCCACGCAATAGAAGTTTTCTTTTAAACTGAGTCTCTTTTTTACCCAATGGCGACAATATTTTTTTGAATGATTTTAGATAGCCCAAGTCGACCATTAAATAGAACATTTTTATTCCCTTCTAAATTTGCACATTTCGCTGCATTCTATATTTAATGTTTACAAATAATAATGAGATTAAAAGCATTAAAAAACACAGTAACATTAATTTTACGTTAAGACTGTTTGCTACAGTGCCCTAATAGCCCGGAATATACCGGGAACGTTCCGCGCGAACCTTCGAAACGGTCCCTGAGCGTGCAAAATGTCCGCCGCTTGGAAACGTTCAAGGAACTTTCCACTGGGACCTGAGGGGAACCTTCCATTAATATTAATGTTAACAACGATTATCTCGTAAACCGTAAGAGATAGGTAAAAATGGATGTATTTTTGAGTTTTGAGTACCACATATACTACACAGTAATATGGTGTCCATATCATAAACTAACATTAATTTTGACATTTTACGCATGGTATATCGAATATTTATTGATAATAATAACAATAACGACAATTTATTCTTTGAACGTTCCCAAGTGGCAGACATTTTACACGCTCAGGGAACGTTCCACTAGGTGCCCGAGGAACGTTCCATGTTATTGGGGTGATGTAGCTATGATGAAAACTAATTTTTTATTTTGCTTATAATGATTTTATATTTTTAATTGCTCACATTTGAATAAATTGAGACTTTCGTGATAAGGTAATGTATAGTTATGCAGAACCCTAATAGATTTAAAAAATGAAATATTTGAAAAGTTAGATCCCATTCAATTAGTATTAAAGTTTAGCCTTCAAAGTGCTGACATCTTGAATTTTTCCCACTCACCTCAAAATACCTAATTAGGTATTTTCACTTCAACCATCGGCTACCTTCACTTTATTGATTACTGAGGGTAAAACAAGGTGCCAAATACATGGGATTTAGTTAATTTTTTGCCCTATTTTTTTAATATCTTCGTAAAAGCTAATTTTGTCTATATGTCTATTTGAAAAATAGTTTTTATTTTTTAATTACTATTTAATGAAATAATAAAATGATAATAAATATTATAAATTACAAATATATTACAGAAATACAATTTTTTTCCATGCATTTGGTCCATTGTTTCCCCTCAGTTTTTAACGAAGTGAAGTTAGCCGAGGGTTCAAGTGAAAATACCTAATTAGGTATTTCAGGTTATGTGGGGATATCCAAGATGTCTGCACGTCGAGGGGCAAACTATTATACCAAATGCAGTAGGTATCCAATTCGTATAAAGTACAGTTTATCAAAATGTCATTTAACTTAAAAAGGTATAATTTGTGCAGATTGGTAAAATGTGTTCGAAAGATGGTCGTGCGTGTAAAAGTTAGAGAATGATGCCAGAAGTGTCCAAAATAATTGGACACTAATAATTGGACGCCGACAATTATTGTCGGCGTGACCCTACACCTATTTATTGCCGCGTAAAGTTTAAAATTACAAAAGAATGATATTATTTAAATACGCCAAATTTAATTGTTTATTGTGGAATTTCTAACTTAGGAGTAGGTAAAGAATAATGTTTTGATTAATAAAACAGATGTGAAGTGAACGTTTGAGTTGCATATGTGAATTTCCTGAAAATATTTTAAAATAATTTTTCTTCCTAATCACAAGTGTTCACGGTCACAGACGTTAAAGTTATGTATGTACGTATGTATCTTTAATATATATATACACTCATAGCTTTAACATCTGTGACCCTGAACACTTGTCATTAAAAAGAAAAATTATTTTCCGAATATTTTCAGGAAATTCACATATGCAACTTATATGTTCACTTCACTTCTGTTTCATTAATCAACAAATTATTCTTTAACTACTCCTAAGTCAGAAATTTCACAATAAACTTAATAATAATAATAATAATAATAAATTTAATAAATTAAATTAAATGATAAAATCGATTATTCTTTTTCTAAGGAGTTTGGTATTTAATTAAATAGTTTTTGAAAAATAAAAAATAATATCGAAATAAAATTTTTGTCCAGGTTCTTAAAAAAATGAAATTTCATCCCAAAGGATTGATATTATTGCTTGGTCCTCAGCGTGCAGCCATTTTGCCAACTCACGTAATTAGGTATGTATTTCACTAGACCTAGAGTTCCTCTAGGGAGAGTTTAGAGTTCCTCTAGGGAGAGTTGTGTCACCGCTTACTCTGCTTCTGATTGGTGCCGCGAAAGCGGAATCGGATGTTTTGAAATTGGCGCAAATTTCAAGTCAAATTTAATATTCAGGCACTGACAGAATAGTAAATAAATTAAAAATAATAATGCAGATATAATAATTAAGAATGTTTGAAAAGTGAAAAATCTTTTTTTAAGCACTCTTTGAAAGAAAACTACTATTATTTAAGGCTTTTTGATAAATGCTGTAACACCTAATAGATAGTAAGTAGAATAACAATAATAATGTAGATTTGATAATTGAAAATGATTGAAATGTAAAAAATAATTTTTTTAATGACATAAATTTTTAAAATATTAATTTATGAATTGGCTAAATCAAATTTTATACTATAAATGTTCAATTTTTATGAACAAAAATTAGAACGAAACAAAACATAGGGGGAAAATTTCTACTTGTATTTTTTATGAAGTAAAGTAAGGAAATTGAATTCTTAGGTTACGGTATTTTCTTCGATACCTTTCGATTAAAATAATTCGAATAAAAATAAATTTTATTCCATCCTAGAGAAGATAAACATTAGGATTACATAAAAAAAATATTTTTCAAAACAGAGTTAAGAAATCAGAAATAAAGGAATATTTTAATGAGAACAAAAAACATTTTTTTACAATAGGTATTTGAAATGTTTCTTTAGTCCTAAAAACTTTTTCTTCAAATAAGTCTTTATGTCAGAACAATAGGTAAAAAGTAAGAAAGGATTTATGTTACAAATAAAATTTAAATAACATGAATAAAATAACAAACACTACTCGAAAATATATTATGACATAT
>JAAAKG020135795.1:0-13410 GCA_010014905.2 Druon quercuslanigerum | reverse complement strand
AGATTAATAAAAAATATATATAATTAAATACAGATTTAATTTAAGATATTTTTAATTGAGTAACGAGTAATGTTATTCAATATTAGGTATTAGTTTTACAATAAAAGTTTATTTTCTTTTAATTAAGCAAGATAAATTGATTATTTACTTCAAGTACGGAATGCAAGGAACTTACGAAATTTGTTTAACACCCGAAAATCACCAAAGTTAAATTTTGCTGGATCTTTTATGACCTCTGTGAAATTTGAAATGGTATGGAATAATTACTTAACACTTCAAAATAAAAATCCTAAAAACCGTTAGCGCGCTTATTCAAAATGATTAAATATACAAATAACTTATTTACAAACTTTTATAATGGTCAAATGATCGACTTTAAATTCACAGTAATGAATACTTTTTTTTATTAGTAATACTCATTTCAAAAAATGCTCAATATTTGTATACACTTTTCAATTATAATTTATTGCAAACAATTGATTTGTATATTTTAGAATTGAAAATCAGCGCGCGAACAGTATCCAATCAGGGGCCGATGCGATAAATGCGCAGCGCGGTAAGATCTGCGCACTGATAGAATGCGTGTGACACCTGTGAAAAGACGCCAGGACGCGAAGAATCGCCCGAGCCACGTGGAAACACGAGAGACGATGCAACGAATGCAATAATTCACAACATAGATTCTGCTGGTTTTTGATTCGAGTTATTAATCAAATTTTGAGTTTTACGACGTTTTCGTATTCAAAGTATCTCCACAAGTGCATTTCGAGTTATGGATGAGCTGCTTCAATGGTCGGATTTGCAATCCTTTATACCTGTTTGAACGGTCAGAGGTTTCTAAAGCATAAAAATGAATAAGATCGAAATAAAAAAGATGGAATCGAAATTTGTC
The DNA here is from genome assembly GCA_010014905.2 of Druon quercuslanigerum. Classification (NCBI taxonomy): domain Eukaryota; kingdom Metazoa; phylum Arthropoda; class Insecta; order Hymenoptera; family Cynipidae; genus Druon; species Druon quercuslanigerum. Next base: position 12,518 of record JAAAKG020135795.1, on the reverse strand, counting down.
ACTTTTTACTTCAAATTTAGAATTTATGATTTTCTGTGCGTGAAATTTTTCATTTGATTAGTTTTATACAATGAAACTTTATTGTGCTCTTAAACAAAAGATGCAATAAACTAAATTCTAGGTGAATTAAAATATCATTTCTTGAACTACATAATGATTTTTTTGTATTTCGAAGAATATCAAAGCATTCCATGGGAGCCGAAATGTTTAAAAAATGCTTTATTTCTTGACATGACATCAAATTACGAGCGGTGCATAGTTTCTAGCAACGTGCTGCGTGAAAGCTTTATTCTTAAAGTTTGACTTTTATAGTTTGAAAACACGAGCTTTTACATCAATGCAATTTTTAGCAAGCTTGATAAAATTTTAGAAATATAAATTTTCCAGTAAATTTTATAGCTTACAGCAAGGAAAATTAAAAAATAACAGCGGGAATTTTGCAAAATAATTTTATCCTGGCTTGGAAAAAATAATTTAAAAACCTATCCTCGTTCAAAGTCAGAATTTATCATAATTTGAAACTTCCATCTTCCAAACTTTCAAAACAGCTCGTTATTATATTTCTGAATCGTAAATATAAACTACGATATATCGTTAATGTATAAAAATGGTTTAATCTGTAAAGTGCTCTTGAAACAAAAAAACACTCACGTAATAAAATTTTGCAAAGAGGACTTTTCGTTCTTTTTTATAGAGAATTTCGCAACGTAATTTACGTGATAGGGTGCGTAAAAACTTGTAGTAAGTATTTATAAATTATAGATTAAAAATAAAGTCACTTAATTCATTTGAGTAAATTGCGAAAAATAATTTTCAAAGAATTCTTTTCCAGGGGATCTTAGGAAATTAAAAAAAAACTTTCAAATATTTTATTTTAGCCGATTTTAGTCCAGTTCGGACATATACGTCTACTTTTCCGTCGGGAAAAAATGTAAAACAAAAACTTTACCAATATGAAAATCTGTCAGTTTGCGCATTTTGTCCTTGATTTTTTTTAAATTCCTGAAAAAAATCTTCACATTTCGTTATCACAGTAAATGGAGGAAACGAGCTTTTTTAATTACTGCCATATATTCATCCGGCATTTAAATACGCTGTAATTTTTTTCGTTTCTCTGAATATGTGCCAAAATTGCTATCAAATTGGGAATAGGAGTGTTCACGAACTGGAAAGATTTATTTAATTTCATTTTGCAAATGAATAGACAATATAAGCTAAAAATGAAATAGAGCATAATTTTTATTTTGTCCCGGGCATCCATCTAAATGAGCTGAATTTGACCTAATCAAAATCCTTCATCATTGCGTACTGAATCAAATTGCAGACGGTGTTTGCTCCTTTTTTTGAAATCCCTTCCAGAAGATGAAACATTTAGCTTGTGCCCGTGTTGTATATGTGGACATTATATAAAAAAATCTATACTAACCGTTTGTAATATTGTTCGGATACCGTTGTTTAATTAAGTCTTCACTTGTCACTTCTTCTGTCTCACTTTTATAGCAAATATTGCATACATCAGTTCGAGGAAGTTTAAAAGTGAAGCCGACATAACGGTTAAAATATTTAAAATATATAGTTGTACTTATTGTTAATTTATGCCCTGGTTTTCCCAAGTAATATTTTTCGAATAATTTATACAAAGTTTTGAGATCCAACGATGGAATTGATTCATAATGCTTTTAGTCTTTTTTCTTTACCTTTCGATCATTTACAATAGTTTTCACGTCGCCCACATGCTAAATTTTTCAAAAGCTACTTATTTAAAATCTTTTTTTAAACAGTTTTTTATTCTCTTTTTACCTAAACAAAGAAATCAGAGAAAACACTTCCAACAAATTGGAATGTTTTCTTCGTTAGCAGGAAATAATTAAACCCAGTTAATTAATCGATGTTTTGTTTCTGCTTTCATTTCAATGGGATCTCTACATTTTAACATTCCGTGGAGTATCGAATTTTGCTGATGATAATCTCCGAGGTCCAAAACTGTTTGTAAAGTTTTTCTTGATAAGCAATTGGAACTTTTTCAAAACATTTTTCTCGGCAGCAAGCTTTAGTAACTCTAAAAATTCTTTCTGGGATTTCTTTTTCTTTTACACCGTCCCTTATAGTTTTAGCCTTAGTAATATATTCCTTTCCCTACAATATAACGCATAAGTGTTGTAAGCTTTTTTATTAAAAGAAACGTCTATTCGTTGAATGCCCGCCATTAATTTGTACAATATTGCTTCAGTGCGTTATGTTCGTTAGGAGAAAATCAAAATAAACATATGCTCTCTTGTTTCGTTGGCCGGCTTGACCTTTCAATCGTCCACTGTTATACAGAAGTTGACATTGCAGCACGAGCTAGCACGCGTACGGGACAGCGCTGAGATTTTAAATCAATTTTGATTTCATAACCATAAAACATAATTGCCTGATATTTTTCAAAAAACTTCCTTGAATCCTAACAAAAGTTTAGCATTTCAGCGTTAATACTGTTTACCCCGGAAGCCTTACCGTTTTTCGAGTTCTTGATTATATCCTTAACCTCAGTAAAACAAACTTTGTCCATTGAGTTTTCTAACGCATTGTGTTCTACATCAGAGTTGTGGTTTCATATAGCTTCATCTCCGGTTTGTCCCCTAAAATGGTCTCCAAAAGCGTCTATAATCCTGCTGCCTCACATTGCATTACCCCTTCACTATTTCTCATGTTGACAGATTACTTCTTAAAACTTGAGAATTTTATATTACACCTCTTACATTGTTTCTGAATTACACTAGACTTATAATGGTTAGTCACGATTGGGTATAGCAAGCATCTCGAGTTAGTTGATGGACTGCGCAATCCATTAAAGCGGGAAATTAAAGTCACATATACCTCGGATCTCCTCTTCAATAAACTAGCTCTTGGTAATAGCCGAAATAAAGGGAGTATCATCCTGCTGGTACAACGCGACACTTAAACACGCCGATTTCCAAGCGTTCACCTAAAACAAGAGACGCGGTAGTAGGATAGTTTACAGGATTTATGTTCCGGACGCGTATAACTACATTTGCCCAAGGCGTGCTCACCTTAAAGCATTAGCGAGATAATTACAATATTAAATGTCTCCCATTAGGGGCCGTATTAAAATTACGTAACGTATTATAGGCCCACTCTTAAACCCTAACCCCCTCCCCGCCTGTAAAGAATCACAACAAAATATTTCTACGCCGCTCCCTTTTAAAATACGTAATTTTAGTTTCCAGAAATGTTTTTCTAGTAGAATTTTCAAAATCTTTTAGCATTAATATTCACCAGATTTAATGCTTTCACGATGATTCATTATGATAAAAAAGATATTTGGGGTTTCAATCGTGTAATAAAATACGAATTTTGACAAAGTTTCGTGAAAATTGCAGTTCACATCTTCACGGCTGACTTGAAACTGAGGTATCAGGTTATATTTTTCTTATGTATACTTTTTAAGACGCCTGTGATTGATCAGTGCGCATCACCATGGAGACAGGACGCACCTGACTGGCCAATCAAGTCTTATTTTAAAAATTCGGGAGGGCGGAAAGCCAAATCGGATTGGAATGAGGTGCGTCACGATATTCAAAGAATTAATAGAAATCCTGGAATTTTCGAAATTCATAGAATTTACGAAATTCATGAAATTTACGGAATTCATGGAATTTACGAAATTCATGGAATTTACGGAATTGTAAGAATTTACGGAATTCAAAGAATTTACGGAATACATAGACATTACGGAATTCACAGAACTCAAGAAATTTACAGAATCCACGAAATTTACACAGTTTAGCAAATTCAAGGAATTCACACGATTCATGCAATTCGTGAAATACACGAATTCGGGAATTCGCGGAATCCAAATAATTCCCAGAAATCAAAAAATTCACGGAACTAAAGGAATTCAAGAAATTCAAGAAGTTTACCGAATTCATGAAATTTAATGAATTCATGAAATTCAAGAAATTAATGAAAATTAAGGGATTCACAGAATTTATGGAATTCACGGAATTCCTAGAATTCCTTGAATTCCATAAATTCCATTAATTTCGCGAATTCAGAACATTCCACGCATTTCGCGAATTTCTGGAATTCCATGAATATCGCGAATTCCTTGAATTTCATAAATTCCATTAATTTCGCGAATTCCGAACACTCCACGTCTTTCGCGAATTCCTTGAATTCCATGAATTTTGTGAATTGCTTCATTTTCATAAATCCTGAGAATCCCGTTAATTTCGTGAATTCCGTAAATTCCATGAATTCCGTAAATTCCACGAATTCCGCAAATTCCATGAATTCCGTAAATTCTACGAATTTGGCGAATTCCTTCCATTCCAAGAATCCTGTTCATTCCTTGAATTATATCATTTTCTTGAATTCTATAAATTCTTCAAATTTAATGAATTCCATTAGTTCGATGAATTCATTAAATTCTTTAAATTCCGTAAATTTCTTGAACAACTTTCATTCCATAAATTCCGTAAATTCCATTATTCATGCAAATTCTGAAAATTCCACGACTTTCGCGAATTCCTTGAATTCAATAAATTTTGAGAATTCCTTCATTTCCATGAATCCTAAAAATCCCGTTAATTCCATAAATTCCGAAAAATCCACGAATTTGGCGAATTCCTTGATTTCCATGTATTTCAAAAATTCCTTAAATTTGATAAATTTCGCGAATTCTTTCATCTTCATGAATCCTGAGAATCTCGTTACTTTAATTAATTTCGCGAATTCCGTAAATTCCGTGATTATAGTCGATTCCGTGGATTACTTGTACTCCATGAATTCCTTGAATTCCAGAAATTCAGTGAATTCCGTGAATTCCATAAATTTCGTGAATTCCTTTAATTGTATGAATTATATGAATTCCGCAATTTTCCCGAATTCTTGGAATTCACGAATGCCATAAATTTCGCAAGTTCCTTGAATTCTATGAATTCTGCGAATTCTGTGACTTTTGTGAATTTCATGAATTCCGTGAATTTCGTGACTTTCCGATTTACAACACTTACAATACACGTATTGAAAAAATTGAATTTTCAAACCAAAAATATGAATTGAGCAAAAAATTAATTTTCCACGAAACTGATGCATTTTTACCAAAAAAAAATAAATTTCAAACCAAGAAAATTGTTTGTTTTTTAACGAAAAAAGAAGAATTTTCAAATAACAAAAGTCAATCTTAAAAAAATGTGAAACTGATTACATTTTCAGTTAACTAACTAAATTTAAAACAAAAAAATGCTTTTTTACTAAACAGTTAAATTTTCAGCCAAATAATAAGTATTTAATCCAAAAACAAAATTTAAACAATTAAGTTTAACTTTTACCCCATTAGTTGATTTTAATTAAAAAACTTTTTCGAGAAAATAGTTAAATTTTCAACCTAAGAGATGAATTTTCAACTAAAAATATCAATCGTAAAAAAAATTTATTAGCAAAGTGATTAGCAAGGAATAATAATGTTTAACAAAAAAGTTGTGTTTTCATAAAAAAATGACATTTTAACTTAAGCGTATGAATTTTTAAATCAAAAAGATAAATGTTCCAAGTTGACTTTTCACGATAAATATATACATTTTTAAACAAGAAATAAGTTTCTGCAAAAAAAAAATTGAATTTTCAATCCAAAAAGGCGAATTTTTAACCAAAGGTTGACTTTTTGACAAAATTTTTTAATTCTCTATCATATAGTTAAATTTATATCCAAAAAATATGAAATTTGTACTAAAACAGATTAATTTTTTATATAAAACGACCAAATTTTCTTTAAAAAGTTGAACTTTTATCCCAAAAAGATTTCAGTTCATCTTTCAACATCATAATATACATTCAAAACAAAAAGTTAATTTTTTATTAAATAGTTTAATTTTTCATTAAATAGTAGAATCTTCATCTAAACATTTGTATTTTTATTTAAGAAAGATAAAATATCTCTTAAAGCAGATGAATTTTTAATTTTAAAAAAGTTAAATTTTCATCCATAAAATATTTCAGATATTTTTTTAACACCAAAATAGTAAATTAAAACAAAAAGTGAATTGTCTTCGAAATTATCTAAATTTTCAACAGAAAAGAAGAATTTTCAACAAAAAAAGTATAACTTTTCAACAAAATTGTTGCCTCTCAAACCGAACAATATCATTTTTTTCTAGAAATAAGGATTATAAACAATGAGTCAATTTTTTGCTAAATACTTGTATTTTTATCCAAAAGCATAATTTTATAAAAAGATTGCTAAGTTTTCAACCAAATCGTTGCATTTTTGTTTAAGAAAAATGATATTTCTACTAAAACAAGTGAAATTTAAAATCAAATAGGCAAATTTTCAAAAAAGTCTTGAATTTTCATCGAAAAAGATTTCGATTGAATTTTTAAGACAAAAATACGAATTTAAAAAAAGATATAAATTTTCTAGAAAATAGTTGAATTAAAAAAAACATTTGCCTTTTACCCAAGAAGGATACAACATTTTTACGAAAAATATGCATTTCTAATTTAAAAAGAGAAATTTCTAATTCAAAAAGACAAATTTTTAGAAAAAATAGTTTTCAACCATAAAAGATCTTAGTTAACTTATGAGCAACAGAATACGAATTCTTTTACAAAATGTTTCAATCTGCAACCGAAAAAGATGCCTTTTTAAAGAAATTGTCAAATTTTAAACAAAATAATAACATTGATAACTAAAAAGAAGATTTTTTATTTATTTTAATTTTATGGCCATTTTAATGCTTTTGCCTAAAGTCCACATTTCAGCGGTTCGAATAAAAAAAAGTGTCTTTGATTTCTGAGGAAGCCCCTCAAAAATCTTTTATTAGATGCGAAACGCGGAAACCACCCCCAAACGTAAAGTAGTATATTATGCACAATATAGGGAAGGCTGGATACTTTTAACGAGCGCGTACTGGATACGAGTAATGAAAAAATAAGCGAGTCGTAAAAAGTCCCTTGGCCCTTAATATTTTACGATATATTTTATAACAAATGTATAATTTTAGACGTTTCTTGTTGCGCAGGTGTGATTTTTGCTTATATTTATGTAAAAACATGGTAATTTATGACTGGTCACTTTATAATTTTCATTATTTTTCTATAAAGTCAGTTTTTACTCCCTAGGGACGGAAAATTAGAAATTAACCCCAACTTCATAGGCATTGAAAAGAGCGGGAATTATTTATGTAATTTCTGGGGAAAAAATGCAGTAAATTGCGCTTTCAAATATTTTGTTTGCCATACCAAGAAATTAATATTGTTTAGATTTTAAAACAATTTAGTTGAATGATAAATTCATCAGTCTTAGAGTTTGGGATTTTAGTTTACGAAAATTCTTGATTTGTTTTTTTCTTTTTATTATTTTCTTCTATCGTTAATCTTGAAATTTTGTATCATTAAAAAATTTTCCGAATAACTATTTATTTGTTAAAATTGTTTACCATCCAAAATTGCACTGAAATATAATTTAATATTCTGAAACAAAATATTTTTTGTAAAATGATGTCTGTAAAAAGTTATTAAAAATTAATACCTAGAATCTAAAAAATGACATTTCGATCCGATTCTCAATTTACAAGTTAAAAATGAATAAAATGTTTAAATAAATGTTACATACAATTTACAAAAATTAAAACATGAATATCTAAAATTTTAAAAATAATATTTCGATTCGGTACGCATCTTACGTAATAAAAATCATTAAACATTTATTTTTATTGAAAAGTTTGAATAATTCAGAAAAACAACAGCTTACTACAATACATTGCTAAATTTGTTTTCTGAAAATTGTAATTATTAATAACCATAAAATAATAAGTATTTCAAAAAAATATATAATTTTAATACAGATAGATTGAAAATTAATAAACGTTTATTACACAAATTATATGAAATATTTAAACACGTCACCTTCAAATTAACGAATTATTTTTGTTGCTAAATAGAAAAAAACTAAGATAAAAAAAAATTATAATTGCACATAATTTCGAGATCAAAATTCAGTTTCTCATTTCACATCGCGATGCTTTAAAAAATAATTTAACTGGAATGAATGTATTTTAAACCTTCACAAATTTTTATTATACAAATTATGAACAATACCAAATTATATAAACTGGAAGTAAATAATAAATTTATGTTATTTAAATAAAAGAAATAAAAATCAATCTTTATGTAATTTAATATTGTGAACAGCATCTGATAATAATTAATTAATGTATTCATAACGTAAAAAGCATTACACTATAATTTTTATTTAGACAGTAAAATAAACTTTATTCTATTTTTTTTATTGTTACTTTCACTTTTGAAAATTTGATTTAGTGGTTACCTTTTACACTAATTTTAGAGAGAAATTAAAACACATTAATGTATAAATTAAAAAATACTCACTTCACAACAAAATCATTTGAATAATTATTTAATTGAAATAGAGATGTTTTAATATAAATAAACTTTTATTATGGAAATTATATCCAGTATTCAGTTACAAAACTTTAGAATAAATAATCAATTTATGTCACCTAATTTCAAGAAACTATACTTCAATCTTTATTTAATTTAATATTTAGAAAAAAATTTAGCTAACGATTAATGTATTCATAACGTAAAAATCATTACACTATAATTTTTATTTAGACATTAAAATAAAAATTTACTCTATTTATTTTTAATTTTTACTTTTGCTTTTGAAAATTTTATTTATTAGTAACCTTTTATACCAATTTCAGAAAAAACTAAAACACATTAATGTATAAATTAAATAATTGAATGCAAATACTCACTTCACATCAGAATCATTTGAATAATTATTTAATTGAAATAGAGATGTATAATATAAATAAACTTTTATTATGTAAATTATATCCAGTATTCAGTTATAAAACTTTATAATAAACAATCAATTTATGTCACCTAATTTCAAGAAAATAAACTTTAATCTTTATTTAATTTAATATTATGCTCAGGTAATAATTAATTAATGTATTCATAACGTAAAAAGCATTAGATTATAATTTTTATTTAGACATTAAATAAAAATTCATTTTTTTTCTTTTTGTAATATTTACTTTTGCTTTTGAAAATTTGCTTTATTAGTAACCTTTTTTAATAATTTCATAGAAAAATTTAAACACATTATTGTATAAATTAAAAAAGTAAATGCAAATACTCACTTCATAATGTCAGAATCATTTGACAAATTATGTAATTGAAATAGAGATATTTAAATATAAATAATCTTTTATTGTAAAAAATTATATTTAATATTCAATTATATAACCTTATAATAAATAACCAATTTATGTCACCTAATTTTTAGAAACTAAACTTTAATGTTTATTTAATTTAAATATTTTTTACAAATTACTCATATAATAATTAATTAATTATTGCACAAGGTGAGCTTTTAAATATAATTTTCACTGAACCTTCATTTCTTAATTTTTTTTTTATTAATAATATTTTAAACAAATTCCAGAAATCATAAGGTTATTGAATAAATTAACAGTTCATTTTTCTGAAAATTTGAAACAGCATTTCTATACGTTTAATTTATGAATAAACTTGAAAACTATTTTTTTTTTAATTGAACCTATTTACTTATAATTTTTAAAAATGAATTCAGATACTCATTTCATCTTTATGTAATTCAATATTGTAGTCAAAATTAACCCGCAATTTTATATATTTGGTTTAATTTGAGATTTAAATTCTGAATATTTTTATTTATTTTGCAATAATAACCGAAAATTTAAGTTTAAACAGAATTATTTAATAAATATTTAATCATCTCAAAACCAAAAAAAAGCAATTAGGCATTATTTTTATTAAAAATTCAAATAATTTAAAGCTTTAAATATTATAATTATTGAAACATTAAAATAAATTTTACTTTATATATTTCTAAACTTAAATTTTTATGCTCTTAAAATTAATATTAATGATCTAAACAAACTTTTTGGAGCAAGACTCCAGTTGTTTCTCCTTTTTTTACGACCGTCGATATGAATTTAAAAAAAAATTTAAAGAAAGTTTCCTTAAAATTCCTTATTTCGGTCTTACGGTCCAATTTAAAGAAACGAAAAAAATGATTGTAGTTATTAAAAAATCGTTATATTTTCAACGTTTCGGCTCTCACTGCTGGCCTTCATCAGGAATAAATTCCTTCTCTAAAATACAAAGTGTTTTTCTTATTTTATATAATTAATTTAAAAACTATAATAACTAATTAGAAACATAAAACCCTATTTATACATTCTTTAGTTTCTCTTGACGTTGTCTCTATATTTGATAATATCCCTTTAGATTTGTCTTTGGATTGCGCAGAAGAAAAATTAAATTTACATCGTAACTTAACAAGAGTTTTAAAAAACGAAATCTTGGTAGCAATTAGAACTGTTTTCAATAATACAATATTTTCATTTAACAATAAATTTTACAAACAACTGTCAGGTTGCCCGTTGAGATCTCCTGTCAACAATTGTTTCAAAGGCCGTAGCAGGATAAGCGTGGTCTGGGTGCCCCCGCTCGGATGTGATCCATATTGCGGGGGTAAGTGTCTTCCCCTATAAGATAAATTTACCCCAAGTATTAACTAAAAAAAAAAATTTTTACGAAAGTTATAAAAAATTTTGAAAAATCGAAAAATCACATTTTCTCGAAAACGGCTTTACCGATCATAGTGGTCAAAATATAAGTTATAGAGGGTACTAACGGAATTCTGAAAAAAAATTCAATAATAAATTCTGTTGAATATAAAGGGATAAAAAAAAATTAAAATTTTTAAATAATTCTTTTAAAAGGAAGCACTTCTAGAACACGAACAATTTTTATTCTATGGCATGCTAACATTCAAGGCATCAATATATATTTATGATCAAAGCATTACTTCATAGTTTAAAAAAATAAAAACTACTTTTTGGCCCTTCAAATGTATGCAGTTAAATGAGAATGAGGGACCAACCTAATTTTTAGCTTATGGCGCAGTAAGTTATACGTAATGGTGTAATAAAATTCAGATGCAACAGCATTATTCGACTAAAAACAAATTTTATCGTGAATTCCTTAGTCATAGTGTCCATCGATTATAAGTAGATAGAAAAATACTTCTTTTTGTTTACTGCTGACATTCGCCAAATTAATTTTATGTTTTCCCAAGATGCACCACGTGGAGTTCGCCTGTCAGATTATCATCCCTTAATTTATTTACATTAAATACAACTATATACATAGTGTATGAATAACTTAACAAAACATATATACACTATATATATTATTTTACACAGAATATTCATTCTGTAATCGAAGGAAACAGTGACGCTGACTAATACGCAGCTTCAAAATAATATACATATGTTTTGTGCATATGAAGTGTATATATGTAAATTGTTGGGTATCGTGTGTATATAGTGTATATATGTTTTGTTCAGTTATTAATAAAGTATGTATATAGTTGTATATAGTGTAAATAAATTAAGGGATGATAACCTGACTGGCGACATCCACGTGGTGCATCCTGGGAAAACATAAAATTAGTTTGGCGAATGTCAGCAGTAAACAAAAAGATGTATTTTTCTATCTACTTATAATCGATGGACACTATGACTAAGGAGTTCACGATAAAATTCTTTTTCAGTCGAATAATGCTGTTGCATCTAAATTTTATTACACCATTGCGTATAACTTAGTGCGTCATAAGCTAAAAATAAATTACCCCCTCACTTTAATTGAATTGCATACATTTGAGGGGCCAAATAGTAGTTTTTATTTTTTTAAACTATTAAGTAATGCTTTGATCATTTTCGCAAAAATATATATTGATGCCTTGAATGTGAGCATGATATAGAATAAATATTGTTGATGTTCTAAAAGTATTTCCTTTTAAAAGAATTACTTAAAAATTAAAAAAAAAATTTATTCTCTTATAGTCAACAGAATTAATTATTTAATTTTTTTCGGAACTCCCTTAGTACCCTCTATAACATATATTTCGACCATCATGATCAGTAAAGCCGCTTTCGAGAAAATTGGATTTTTTGATTTTTCAAAATTTCTTTCTAACTTTCGTAAATTTTTTATTTTTAGTTGATACTTGGGGTAAATTTATCTTATAGAAAAAGCCATTTGCCCCCGAAATATAGATCACATCCGAGCGGGGGCACCCAGAGCATGCTTATTCTTTTACGGCCTTTAGTGTTAGAAGATATTGAAAAGAGAGCATTAGTAAAATGAAATTTTACACTTATTATATATGTAAAAGAAATGTGGATGATATTTTTCTAATCATACCAACCAACACAATTTAGGTTTCGTAAATATTTTCAACAGCGTTGATAATTCTAAAAATGTTGTAGAATTTTTCGTTATGTCTTACGGTCACATCAAATTAAAACAAAACGGAGATTTTTTTCAAAAATATCTGAATAAATTAATAGAAACTTTATTTTAAATATTGTTAATTTAAATGTGTTTAAATAAGAAAATAAAAAAATAAATAAATAAAAACAAAATACCTT